>JACXGK010010048.1:0-18807 GCA_016801125.1 Novumbra hubbsi
AGAGACAGACTGGCAGAGAGACAATCCCCGCCCACACACAGACACTCCTTCATATTTCATTTCCCACACACAGACACTCCTTCATATTTCATTTCCCACACACAGACACTCCTTCATATTTCATTTCCCACACACAGACACTCCTTCATATTTCATTTCCCACACACAGACACTCCTTCATATTTCATTTCCCACACACTGACACTCCTTCATATTTCATTTCCCACACACAGACACTCCTTCATATTTCATTTCCCACACACTGCAACTTCCCTGCAGCTCAACCATTAGCCCATTTTCTCCCATGTTTTTGTCATTCCTGGATGTACAGTTGTGGTCAAAAGTTTACATACACTTGTAAAGAACATGTATGTGATGGTAGTATGAGTTCTTTTCACAAGTATTTACAACGTGTCACCCTTTTCATGTTGTTATGTTACAGCCATATTCCCAAATGGATGAAATCTATTTTTTCTGCCCAAGGTTCTTCAACAAAGTATTGAGCAAAGGCTGTGAATTCTTATGTTTTTATTTTCGTTCTTAATTTTTGCAAATCTATAAAAAATATTAAACAAACTTTTTTCAAATCCATTTTGAAATAAGGCTGTAACATAACAAAATGTGTAAAAAGTGAAGTGCTGTGAATACTTTAGGTATGCACTGTATATACTACTTTGGCAGTAATCCAGAATCATCTTAAAATCTGCATGAAACTTTTAACAATTAGGCCTGTGAAAGCATTACTGATTTAGTTTGTAAGGGCAACATCGAAGTACAATAGTTTGTGTAGATGGCTAATTCCTGTGGTTAACTACAGTGTTAGTCAACGGAAAGACCCAGTGTGTTGAATTTCGCAGTCACTGAACTGATAGATTAGCTTAGTTGGTGAAGTGTGGTGCCTAGTTGGATCTAAACTTTTCTGTACCTGGGGCACTCCAGGGGCATTGTTCCGGAAGCATTTATTTAAGTTGTGCCCCAAACGGAACCCTACTCTCTTTAGTTTTATATAGGGAATAGGGCACCACTTGGGATGTTGTCTCACATTTAGATTCTCTGAATGGGGTTGCCAACTCAGTCTGGCGGGAGACTATGACACACCATGACATCACGCATCTCTACACCCATCAATGTGAAGGGATTTGTAAAGCATGTAGCATGGTTACTTGACCCAGATTCAGAAGGAAAGCCCTCTGGAAAGCTTGAGTCACACGAACACGCACACACAGATACACAGAAACACAACCTGTGCCAGGTTAATGTAAGTGGCTCTTCATACGTCCTCCCAGTCAGTAGAACAATGATGCCTGCCTCAGTAGCAAGTTGACGAGACATGCTTACCTTGATACGCACATTACTAAAAGTGCAACAAACACAGGATGGTGTGTGTGATTTTTAGATGGTGTGTGTGTGTGATTTTTGTCATTCAGTCAGAAATTGTGTTTGTAGACATTATTGTGTTTAGAGATAAAATGTTTGCTTTCCAAATGGGGCATCATGAAGATTTTTTTATTATTTATATAGTTCTCAGCAATTATAACTGCTTTAATTGTGACCAGATCAATACCTACACCTCTGGTTGAAAAGCAACCCCAGACCATGCCTGAGCCACCACTGCATGGGTCAGTTGTCTGGAGCCATGCCCGTTTGCATTTCATGACAAAAGTGACAGGGATCTCTTACATTTTTTTATTCATTTCACAAAAACGTGTAGATGTTCACATTGACGGGATGGACTTTTTGCGTTCATGTTTTTACATGCTGAGCCCCTGGTTCATACAGATTCTACATAGGTTACACTGATATGATGTGGAAAGTCACGGTAATGCACACTTCCTGTTTCTATATTTTGAAACACTGCATGGGTGAGAAGGGAGGGCGTTGGGAAGAGGAAGCCCCCGTACACTGATGCACCCCTTAACACAATATTCCTGACACTCCCCGCTTTAGTCATTATCAAGCACAGAAGGAATCCTGGGGATTGATAAGCAATACATTCAATCTTTCACATGTTCTCACTTCAGAAAATCTCCTAGAGTCAGTATTCTGTTCATGGAGATGAGTTAGGTCTTTATTTCTTTTTTAGACCACTGTGGATGATTGAAGATCCTCTTTTCTCCATCTCCTCTTTCTCTAACCCTTTCTAATTGATCCCGCTTCCATTCTCTTTTCTTTCTATATGTCTCTCTCTCCCTCTGTCTTGGTGCCTCTATCTATGTTTCTTTCTCCCTCTGTCATGGTGCCTCTATCTCTGTTTCTCTCTTCCTCTGTCATGGTGCCTCTATCTCTGTTTCTCTCTCCCTCTGTCATGGTGTCTCTATCTCCGTTTCTCTCTCCTCTGTCATGGTGCCTCTATCTCCGTTTCTCTCTCCCTCGGTCATGGTGCCTCTATCTCTGTTTCTCTTTCCCTCTGTCATGGAAGTGTTAATAATGAATGTGTTTCCTGCTAGCTGGTGGAGATGGATCACATGAGGGGCTGGGTACACGTGCTGATCGGGCTTCCAATGTCCTCTTATCACTCCTCCTCGCAGACACACCAGTAGTTTATGACACGGTCTTGCATGATATTACGTTAGACTACAAGACTGTATCAATGGAACTTTGTAGAAGCTCTGATGGTCTTCATGACTCTGTATTTGTTGAGCGTCATGAAGGCTTCAGTAGCAGGATGAGCTCTGGTGGCTTGATGCCCTGGATCTTTTACCATAATGTGTAGCGCTGTTGATGCTGGATCTCCCATCAATAATGGGAAAACATCTGATGACCACAGATGATGTTAGTGATGATAATAATAACATCAGTGAGGTTAAAGCTTTTTGATAATGACCAGGGGAGACTGCATCTCTCTTCTAGTCTGTCTGTAGATCCAGCTGGCTTGTCCTAACATCTATCTTCTCTCCATTCCTGACCCATCTCTCTCCCCTTCTCCCTCTTTTCCGTAGATTTGTCGTGTTTTAAAACCGGGAGGCCGTTTCCTGTCTGTAACCTTCGCCCAGCCTCACTTCAGGAAGCGCCTCTATGCTCGCCATGACTACGGCTGGTCTGTACGCACCTGTAGTTATGGAGATGGTTTCCAATACTTCCTATATGTGTTGACCAAAGGAGAGGAGCTTAGTCCAGAGGATGTCGCACTGGAGAGAAGGCTTTTGGAGGAGTCCCTAGCCCCGCCCACTGAGGTCAGGACACAAGAAACAGACACTGAGGCCTTCTTGGATAGTATTAACCTATAGAAGATGGATGCATCTGTCATCATGCCAACAGAAGCAAAATTGATGTATATGAATGGACCATATAACAGTGCATGAATCAAAACTTTTACTGTTGTAACTATGCTTGTTTTATTATGCAAAGTTTTTATCCTTTGTGTTTATTATATATACTCACATACACACACTTTCAAAACAAACAAAGTAAGTTACTATTAGTTACTATCCCAGCCTTCAAACCTGCTCGTATTTGTATAAGAAACATCTGATTAGGCCATGGGTTCTGTTTCAGCTTCATTATAGAGCACAGAGGCCTGCAGGAAGCCAAGGAGCCACGGCTGACTAGAGGCACCATTAATAAAGTAGAAATCATTTATTTTTCATTCACAGCTGAAATGTAATTACCGTCTATTTTTAAGTGAAACTGAAAAGGTGCCAGATTCTTTAGCAGATCATGCATCGCAGCTTCATGCTGCAGTTGTTTTTACCTGCAGCAATTTGCTTAGAATCGTTATTTATGGGACTGTTAAAATGATAAGCAATAAAGACAAACTGCCATTTACTGTATGTAGTTGGGACATTTTGATATATGGATCATGTTGTATCCCAGATGATTAGGCTAGCATAGCTAATGTTGATGGAACACATACTGTTGTTTTGTTGCTAGCAACCACCATAATGCATTAGAGCCATTTAATGCCTCAACACTCAATACTGCTCAATAGTGTTAGTGGAAAAACACTCAATAGACTCTTTGCGAAAATAAATAATGGAACTCATTAACAACCTCCCTGTGACTACACAAAAATACAAAGTCTCCACACAGACACACACATTGACAGACACACTAGTAGAATGAGATGATTCAGGCCTCCTCCCTGACTCTCTTCACCTTCCCCACCATCCTTTATTGTCCCGCATCTGGCTGGCTGGTCTGGATGTTAAGGGACCTCCAGGAGGGCGGAGCTGGGTGCCACATCTGACTGGGTGTTAAGGGACCTCTGGGCGGACGGAGCTGGGTGCTACATTTGATTGGCTGGTCTCCATGTTAAGGTACCTCCAGGAGGGTGGAGTTTGGTGCTACATCTGTCTGGCTGGTCTGGATGTTATGGGATCTCATGGAGGACGAGGCTGGGTGCTTCATCTGACTGGCTGGTCTGCATTTTAAGGGACCTCCAGGAGGACGAGGCTGGGTGCCACACTGAGGCAAAATGGCTGACAACAGCTTGTTATGGCTGATACCAGCAGGTTATGGCTGACAACAGCAGGTTATGGAGCTCTGAGTGGCCGGAAGTGTAGTATTGATCACAGAGAGATTAATTAAGGCAAGCTGACAGGACTGGAGGGCAGAACAGGGAAATCAACATTTCATTGGATCAAGGGAGTGTGTGTGTGATCTAAGTCTAACCCTAACCAGAAAAACATGATTATCCCCATAAAGATACAGGTGTGTACAGTCGTGGCCAAAAGTTTTGAGAATGACACAAATATTGGTTTACCCGAAGTTTGCTGCTGTAGTGTGTTTTCAGATCTTTTTGTCAGATGTATCTATGGTATACTAAAGCATAATTACAATTATTTCCTAAGTGTCAAAACTTACTTGTCAATTGCATTAAGTACATGCAAAGTGTCAATATTTGCAGTTCTTCTTCATGACCTCTGAAATTCGTCCTGGCATGCTGTCAATTAACTTCTGGGCCCATCCTGACGTATGGCAGCCCCCTCTGGCATTATCAAGGTCTTGGTACCATTCTTTATTCATGCTTTATTTCTTAAGCAAAGTTATGAATGAGTCCACTCCCTTGGCTGAGAAGCAACCCCACCCATGAATGGTTTTAGGATGCATTACAGTTGGCATGACACAGGACTGATGGTAGTGCTCACCTTTTCTTCTCCGGACAAACGTTTTTCCTGATGCCCCAAACAATCGGAAAAGGGATTTATCAGAGAAAATGACTTTTCCGCACTCCCATCCCTGTATCTTTTGCATAATATCAGTGTGTCCTTTTGCATGCCTTTCTTGATACCAGGCCACCCTCCAAAAGTCTTGCCTCACCCTGCGTACAGATGCACTCACATCTGCCATTCCTGAGCAAGCACTGCACTGGTGGTGCCCCGATCCCGCAGCTGAATCTTTAAGAGATGGTCCAGGCCCTTGCTGGACTTGGTGGCCCTGAAGCTTTCTCACACAAATTGAATCTCTGTCCTTGAAGTTCTTGATGATCCGATGAATGGTAGATTTAGGTGCAATTTTACTAGCAGCAATTTTCTTGCCTGGGAAGCCCTTTTTATGCAATGATGACTGCATCTTTTACGTCTTCCAATCTGTTATTCTAACTCAATCAGCATGACAGAGTGATCTCAAGCCTTTGCCTCCTCAACCCTCTCACCTGTGTTAACGAGAGCGTCCCTGACATGATGTCAGCTGGACATTTTGTGGCAGGGCTGAAATGCAGTGGAACTTTTTTTGGGGGGGGGTTAAGTGCATTTTCATGGCAAAAAGGGACTTTTTTTGCAATTCAATTGATCACTCTTCATGACATTCTGGAGTATATGCAAATCGCCATCATAATAACTGAGGCTACAGACTTTGTGTAAAATAGTATTTGTGTAATTCTCAACGTTTTTGGCAACGGCTGAATCTATGAGCAGCTCCAGGCTGGGATGAGATACTTTGGACAAACAGAGTTGTTAGATATGAAGGTCCACATTAGTTCAAGTCCTCACTAGGAAGCTCATTACTGTACATTAATAAAGCAGAACAATTTGTTCCAGTAACCACTATATGTTACATACAGTGGGAAGGACAAGTATTTGATACACTGACGATTTTGCAGGTTTTCCTACTTACAAAGCATGTAGATGCAATAAAATGCAAATTAATTACTTAAAAATAAAACAATGTGATTTTCTGGATTCTTTTTTGATTCCGTCTCTCACAGTTGAAGTGTACCTATGATAAAAATTACAGACCTCTACATGCTTTTTAAGTAAGAAAACCTGCAAAATTGGCAGTGTATCAAATACTTGTTCTCCCCGCTGTATATGCTATTTTGGGGCAGAGTTTTCATAGTTTAGAGGTTCTTCTTTCTAATCCATTTTCTTCATCAATCTTGTATCTATCTCAAAACAGTTTGATTAAACTTAATTAGACTTCGGTTGTATAACCCCAGTCTAGCTGACAGTTCTAATATAATGAAGTCTGCACGCTCTCTTCAATCTCTTTTTTCCTCTCTTCCATGTACTCACACTCCCTCCCCGATATACTCACACTCTCTCCCCCTCCCATGTACTCACACCCTCTCCCCCTCTCTCATTTACTCACACTCTCTCCCCCTCCCCCATGCACTCACACTTTCTCCCCCTCTCTCACTTACTCACACTCTCTCCCATGTACTCATACTCTCTCCCCCTCTTCCATGTACTTGCACTCTCTCTCCCATATACTCACATTCTCTCCCCCTCTCTCATTTACTCACACACCTTTGCCTTCTCTCCCACTTACTCACACTCTCTCCCCCTCTCCCATGTACTCATACTCTCTCCCCCTCTTCCATGTACTCACACTCTCTCTCCCATGTACTCACACTCTCTCCCCCTCTCTCACTTACTCACACTCTCTCCCCCTCCCCCATGCACTCACACTCTCTTCCCTTCTTACATGTACTCACACTCCCTCCCCCATGTACTCACACTCTCTCCCCCTCTCCCATGTACTCACACCCTCTCTCCCATGTACTCACACTCTCTCCCCCTCTCCCATGTACTCATACTCTCTCCCCCTCTTCCATGTACTCACACCCCCCCTCTCTCTGTCATAACCTGTTTTTACCTTTCCTACATTTCTCTTTCCCCTCATGTTCTCCTGTTCCTGTCCATCCCTTTCTTTATCCAGTGTTCTGGCCCCCAGTGGTGTCCAGACTAGTTTCACTGAGTCAGCCAGCATCCTCCTAATTGTCCTTTATGCTCCAGTGCTCAAGGGCAACAGCAAGCTGCTGAATACCCAATACACACCCTTCACTATGTTATCTCTCTTCTGTCTCCGTGCTCTGTTACCATGTCTGTCTTATTTGTTCTCTTTCTCTGTTACCATGTCTGTCTCATTTGTTGTCTTTCTCTGTTACCATGTCCGTCTCATTTGTTGTCTTTCTCTGTTACCATGTCTGTCTCATTTGTTCTGTTTCTCTGTTACCATGTCTGTCTCATTTTTTCTGTTTCTCTGTTACCATGTCTGTCTCATTTGTTCTCTTTCTCTGTTACCATGTCGGTCTCATTTGTTCTCTTTCTCTGTTACCATGTCGGTCTCATTTGTTCTCTTTCTCTGTTACCATGTCTGTCTCATTTGTTCTCTTTCTCTGTTACCATGTCTGTCTCATTTGTTCTCTTTCTCTGTTACCATGTCGGTCTCATTTGTTCTCTTTCTCTGTTACCATGTCTGTCTCATTTGTTCTCTTTCTCTGTTACCATGTCTGTCTCATTTGTTCTGTTTCTCTGTTACCATGTCTGTCTCATTTGTTCTCTTTCTCTGTTACCATGTCGGTCTCATTTGTTCTCTTTCTCTGTTACCATGTCTGTCTCATTTGTTCTGTTTCTCTGTTACCATGTCTGTCTCATTTGTTCTCTTTCTCTGTTACCATGTCGGTCTCATTTGTTCTCTTTCTCTGTTACCATGTCTGTCTCATTTGTTCTCTTTCTCTGTTACCATGTCAGTCTCATTTGTTCTCTTTCACTGTTGGCATGTCACTCTCATTTGTTTTTTTTTCTCTGTTACCATGTCTGTCTCATTTGTTTTTTTTCTTTGTTACCATGTCATTACATTCTTGTGTGTACCATGGTCTCAGTGTGTGAGCTATTTATCTGTCATGTTCAAGGGCTTTGGGTCTGCCTGGGATTCTACCAGTAACCCTGTGTTTCTATGGAATACACAGGCCCTAAAGAGATAATCGTCTTGGGCATAGTCCTATGGGCTGATAAATATGTGAGCCCAGCTCCAGTTGTCACTGTGTGTGTGTGTGCTAATCAGTGTTAGCTTTAGTGTGGGCTAAGGCGAGGCACAGCTCTGGCTGTATGTGCAGTATATCAGCCTCCCTGGGGGCAATGTAATGCCATTAGTGCTGTTAGTGCTGTTACTGTATCCAGGAGTTATGTAACTGGAAGGGGAATATAACGATGGCTGTCCAGAGTGTGGGGGGTAGGGCATGGGAAGGAGGGAGGATGGGAGGGGGTGAATAGCTGTATTTTTTCTTCATTCTTCATTGATAATAGCAACAGATTAGCGACATATTTTCCTGTTAAATATACAAAAATTGTTTTTATTCCTACCACTAGCCACGGTTCCATCCACGTTTTTGTTTTCATCCGACTTTTTCATCCGTATTTTCTTTTTGCAGATTCACTTGAATAAAAGTGGGTTATTCTGGTCTTGGCCTCTGTCCTGTAGCCAAGAGCTCAGAAATACAGCGCTGGTAGGCCACATGATGGGATTATTTTGTATAAGAGCAAGATTATTTTTATTTGTCAAAAGGAAGATACGACCCATGCCTCAATCATGAAGTTATCAGTCATTAAGAGACCGTCAAAAAGATATATTTTTATAGGACATTCTGATTATTGTTTGGAACATCAAGCTCATCACTGCACTTTTACCAACTTGTGAAGTTATATTCATATATATTCAAAGTTCAAAGTGCATTCTGTCTTTGGTTGTGGTATGTGGTACATTTAGTGATTTAGCAGGTGCTCTTATCAAGAGCTGTAAATTCATCTTGATCAGAAGAAGCTAGAGGAGGGCCAGTGGTAGAACATAGTAGAAACTGGGAAGGTTAAACGCCAGGCAGGCTACGGCATTCTGACTGACTTATGGGTTGCATTAGTCCAGGAGTGAAATGACAAGGGTCTGGATTGGTTCCTATATCTCTTCCTGGGTGAGGTGAGCCATGGTGAGTCATGCCTAGGTTCCTATGGAGACCACTGTCAGTGACCACTTTTACGACTGCAGTGAGGCCAGTGCTGTTGTGTGTAGCAGTACAGAGTGATAATACTCATCCTTGAGGGCACTTTACTACTTAGCCCAGGCTTCATGCTAGTCTTGGGCAGGTCTGCCTTCATTGGGTAGGTGTTGGCAATCCTGAGGAATTCTTCATGTTATTAATTGAGGACAAGAAGGAAGATTGAAACCCTTGTTAGGATATAGACTGATAGTACTGCATTGTATTCTTTAAAAACACATTTTTATATTTTCTGTCAGCTCTACAGAGTGCACTCTTGGATCTTAGATTAATATTAAATCCAAACAAATAATATAAATCTTATTTCATAGGACCTACAAATCCAGATATAAAGATGTATTGGCTTTGGGATATATGATAAGCTTTTGTTTTAAATAAGTTAGTAAGGAATGAATATAAAGATAATTTAGATATCATCTGTCCAAGATCAATGTATGTTTGTTTTAGATTATAGATTTGTATGTGTTAGCATCTGAGACTTTTGGATTGAGTCAACCTCGGTATTATGCTTTATCACAGGTGACAAATGTAATACTCGTCATTGCATCATCACTAACATCCAGTGGAACATGCCGTTATTCTTATTTTATTTATAAATATCTGCAGCAAAACTTTCCAGCATAAGCAGTTTTTGCCAGTTCATGCAAGAAAGGAAAGCAAAGCTCTCTGCATCTTAATACCATGTTGCCAAAGAAGAAGTGCCTAGGTTGTTTTACACTAAAGCCATCAGCATCAGGCATTAACATCAGTTATTGAGGAAATGCTTCCATTGAAATCAATGAGCTGCTATACATGTGTTGCAGTGTGTCGAAACCAATGGCCGTGTGCAACCTCAAGAATCACTACAGTTTGATTTTCGATAGCTGAATAACAATGTGGATAATGGATATTGTAAATGTTATAATGTTCCTGTTTGGTTGGTTGATGTAGAACGTCACACTAACAATCCTGAATGTCTGTTTCTTTTTGTATTGTTGCATTGATGTTTTTCTAAGCACACCAGGTGAAGACAATGTGTTCCAAGTGTGATTAAAGTAAATGTTACGGTAAAATATTTTTTGACCGTTGACTGTGAGAGAATATATTTGTGGAGACCCATGCAGCCATTTCACTGGTTTGCATGAGTAATATGAATCTTAACCCAAGCCTATTCAAAGGCAAGGTGGAGCCATTAGAAGATTACTTAACATTTTAATTTCTTGTCATGTCAAATGCCACCATGAATGAAAAGCCATTCCATATGTGACTATGATATGGGACTACAGAATATAAATTCAATATTAAAAATAAATCACAATTTGAGAACACTATTATGCAAACATTTCGTGGCACAGAGAGAAACAATATGTAGGAATAACACAGATCGAGTAAGTGGTACTACACATTTTAAATAATTGTTTAAATGTTTCTTATTGTGTGTGATGCTATAATGTTTTTGCTGAAAGCACAAGTGCTATCTGTAAACATTTTTCTTGTCCTGGTTACACTAGATTTCCCTAGTTTCACCAAGCTCAGAGCCACAAGGGTAAGATGGCCGACAGTATGTGAGGCAACTAATAGTGTATTCTTTATAGTTATAGATTTTCACAAATGAATACAACAGGACCACACCTTACATGTTCTTTCACCATTTATTAGTTCACCAATACAGTGAAAATGGCATCATAATATACAATGACTCATTCTTAGAATGTCATGACACATTTGTTGCTTTTCTGCTTCATAAAACGATGTTTCGTTATTGAAAATATTAAGGTTTCATGCACAACAAACCATATTCAGTATCCTTAAAAGAATAGTACAAGATAAACAAAATAAAAAAACATAACTGTAATGTCAAACATCTTTCAAATAACAACGTGTTATTTGAGGATACTCGTAAACAGTGCAATATACTCTAAAATTGCCATTTTCTAACAAATTCATCAACAAAGCTCAAGTCACAGTATACAATTTCTCAATAATATTTTAACATTGATGTGTGCAAAACCCCAAACACATTCAGTTAGTCTTTAAAAAAAAGTCCCCTTGATATAGCCTAGAATGAGAAAAGTCAACACCCAGAACTTTTAGATTCTCAATGAGGCCTATAGCCTATGTATTCTCAACCTGCATATCCCTCTACAATAAAAACCTGTGTGTTGATGAATTGTAAGACGATAGACTAGCATATCATTTTTAAATAACAATTATTTAGATATAAAAATACAAATATGAATTTTGTTAAAAACAAGCGTGCCAGGGTAAGAGTGGTGGGCACCTGTGTTGGCACCAGAGCGAAAGATCATGCAAATAGATGGAGAGAATAGTCCACTTTTAATTATAGAAGACAAAAACACGAATAATTGCTAAATCAAAATAAGAAATAATACATTTAAAAAAATCCCATCAATTCATGAATATTGTTTAAAAATGTAAAATGTACCCATCTCTCCTACTTGGACATTTTGAGAGTGTGTAAAAAGTGAAAAAGATATGTGCAGGTGTCGGGAGGCTACATGAAGGCGCTGGCCTGCATCATTAACGTAGAGGGGTAATGTAAGACCATGTATCAATTTCATTCAATTGAACCTGGGGACTATGCATTACTAGCTTATTCTTTACAGGTGAGGCCAAAATGAATATAGGCCTTTGAAAGAAATATTATCATTGCACTATCCTCTCTCTCTCTCTCTATATATATATATATATATATGTATATATATATTTATATAATTATATATAGTAACGTATTTGTATTTTATTTTACATACAATGGGTCTCTTGTATTTACTGGACTTCAGTGTTTGGTTGGTCTGTATTAAAAAGCTTTAGCAGCATTCGGAATGCATTCTCTACTTTCGACCAGTGCTGAAAAGGACAGCTCCCTTGAATGCGACGACGCCGATTGTTATCAACAACGCGAAGCGTTTAGGGAATCGCCTATGGTGTTCGAGCTTAGGTAGGCTACTGTAGGCCTGTATACTATAGAAATAAAGCTTGAAATGAGATTCAGCCACCAGTTTTAGTTTTTTGTTGCTTATGGCGCTTTTGGAAGAGGATGGTCGTAAAGTAATGGCAAGTTCATCCATCAGAAGTCTGCAGCCAGAGGTTGAGACATGGAGCTGGGTCCGCCATCTCAACATCACGCTGCTCAGCAGAAGTTAAAGTCGGGTTTCGTTTAGAGAATTGCCAGCAACCCCACGATAAATCTCGGTCTTTTTCGGAGTCTTCCTCAAACCCATCTCTGCTTTCTCATCCAATCTTGACATCTTTCCTTTCCTTCCCCTTGTCTTCGCTTCGTGCCATCGTTTCTCCTACAATCCTCGAACATGCACAGCCGACAAGTGTTTCAAATCGGTGATCAAAATAAAAAGTCTGCAAGGCATCGTTTATCTTTAAACTGCAGGTGACGACTTTTCTGCCATTCCCTTTAGGACATCGTCTATTCGGTCGTCTTCGATGACCACTGAAAAGGAAATAATAAAATACGTTAATATTTATTATATCACTGTCGATCATATCTTAACTGTTTCATAAATATGCTTGAAAGCCCAAATATCGACCAAATGGAAAGAGATTGCGTGAATTGCATGGGAGCTGGTCCAACACAAAGGATATGTTGTTGTGCCCAAACCCCTAACCTCCCTCCTGAAACATTGGACCGAATACAATGTATTGTTCATCATGGAGCAAAGCGCGTGCAGTCTTGCCATTTCCCCTTCATGCAATCAGGGGGAATGTGCAAGCAAAACCGTTTATATAATAGCATATAAAGCTACTGAAATACATTTTGATATAATATATGTCATTTATTATTCTCATGCGTCACTTAACGTATTGTGGTCAACTCCTGACACTCGTTAATAAAGACATTGTTGATCATAATTTAGAGGTCATGTTCAGTATTTTGGGCATTTCAGTTTGCAAGGGTAGCATACAGTTCACCTAAACTTGACCCGGTTTGCCAATACTTTGTTTTTTTGTGGACCAAAACAAAACGTATTTTCAACAATCAAATCCAATAATCGCTTCTTACCTCTCTTGGCTCTCCCGATCTGTCCCAACTTTGGGGGTCTTTTTGCTTGCGACGCTCCAAAGAACGAATTGGTGTCTTGTAGTCCGCAGCTAAAGGACATCTGGCTGGCCTCGCTGTCTCCATAGCCGTTCATTTTCCCCTCGCTGTACGGGAGTACCTCGGACATTATGGCACTGCTGAGACTGACGGATCAACAGCGGTGAAATAACGTGTAGCGTCGGCTGCTCTCGTCGATATAGCGCAGAAGTCCTTAACTTGGTAATTTCACTTGTCGAACTATCCGGTGGAAATCCGCTTGGAAATTCACTTGGTGGCTTCTGTGATTGAATGTGAAGAGTCCGGAGTGAAGCGTAGTGGTAAGGGATAGTAGAACCCTGTTGTGTCGCTGTTCGAAAGGAGAGCGGAGTAGGGATGGTCTGTTCGCATGTGTTGCTCGATGAAGTCTGATGAGGAAAGTGGGAGATCCCGGGATCATAAAGAAAACCCAGGCGGAACGGTGAAGTCATCTATCCGGGTGTGCGTGCGCCCGCGAGCAAACGTGCGCCAATGCGAGCGTTTTTGTTTGCTAGGGAAGTCCAAATGCTGAAGGAGTTAGGGTGACATCAACAGGCCAGATGTATTAGTGCTGTGGAGGTAGCAAAAAAGCATGCTGTAAAAGTATGTGCAAAGATGTAGCGCAACAGTCAGGGAAGGAAAAACATTTTATTTTGTGCCTAATATTGGCAATGTTTGTATCTTGAATAACATATATTCAAAAGCTGGACCCATGACCAGAAAGTAGGCCTATGCTTTTTACTAATATACTATATAATATACTTATATTATGTCAGACCTTTTTCCTTCTATAATAAATACCTTCTTTTTGGATTACAGCTGTAAGTCTGTTTAGATCAATCAACCTAGCCCACGGTATATTGCAATTGTATCGCCCCCTCTCTATGAAAAAGAGTTATAGCTCAGTCAAATCTACTGTGCACAATCCTTTAGGTCAGTCAAACATTTTCAATTAGATTTAGGTCAAGGGTTTGACAGGACAATTCTACTACAATGACCATCCTATTTGCAAGTATTTAATTGTTTGATTTGGTTGTGTGCTTTCAATAGTTGTTGTGTTGAATGGTGAAATCCGTCTTTAACTTAAGATTCCTGGCAGAGAAGGTTTGCTCTAGAGTTTGCTAGAAAATATGTTCATATTTGGATATATTTATTGCCCCCTATCGTCCCTGTTAAAGAGAAGCAGCCCAATAGCATGATGCTGCTACCACCATGATTGACAGTGGGTACTGTGTACTTTTGGTGATGGTTCTCAATAAAACAATCAAGGCCAAAAGATTGGTACCATGGTACCATGACACATTTTTCATTTATTTGGTGCCATTGTGTTGGTGCCATTTTGCCTCTACTTCTTAAGGATGGTCTTCACGGTGTTCTGTGGTACATATGGTGTATCTAATGCAACCAAGCCATTGAGAGTTTTTAGCTTTTTTATATAATTCTACTGAGAATGTATAATTTTTGTCTCTTAAGTATTGTTGTTTACAGGATCTTGTTAATGGTGAAAAAGGTCTCACATGATTTTCCTTCACATAAATAAAATTTTATTCAGTAAGGGTGTTCAGCTCCACGGGCAATTCATGGGTAGGGGTGGTCATCAGGGATGTCCTAATAGTGTTGCACCCTAGGGACTCCCTCAAGCAGCTTGGGCACCTGCAAAGCTTACTGAAGATCTCACACACAAAAGATAGTCTTTGATAACGATGTCTGTGCACTGGTTCAAAATGAACAACAGTTCGAAGTCGACTTCACAGAGAGGTAACCAGAATACTGTCCTGAATGCTTGATCGTAGTTGACCTATCCCTTGTTAAGACACTATTGTTATTTCCTTGACTCTGACTACTACTGTACACTAGATAGAGAGGAATTTGCTAAATCATTCACAAGTGAAAGTTGTTGACATAATGAGCTATTGGTTCTTATCTTAGGTTTAGTCTGCATACAAGCCATTGGGTTTAGGTAGTGATACACACCATCAAAATACATTGTAAGAAAACACAGAAAGGACGATCCAGATTGTATATGAGAGCTAATGTTTAGACATCATTAATCAGTCATCTTGGCAGTTTGTAATATTATAGGGATGATTGAAATGCTTTTGTTCAATACATTGACCTCTAGCTGACAAGATGTAGCGGAGTTCATGCAGAGGGCAGGGTCTTCACATGATGTCATTAGTCTGCGACATAGTTTCCATCTAAGACCATGGAAATAATGTGACCCTCTGCCCTGGGAACAGGTCGGGTTGGAATGTGTCACTGTCCAGGAAAAGATCTTATGAAGACCCTCCAGAAATAACCTTCCTTATACCATCCTACTAAAATGTTTTATACCATCCCACTATCCTTATACCATCCTGCTAACCTTTCTTATACCATTCTACTAACTTTTTTTATACCATCCCACTAACCGCCCTTATAGCATCCCACTAACCGCCCTTATACCATCCCACTAACCGCCCTTATACCATCCCACTAACCTCCCATATACCATCCCACCAACCTTTCTTATACCATCCCACTAACCTTCCTTATACCATCCCACTAACCTTCCTTATAGCATCCCACTAACCTTCCTTATACCATCCCACTAACCTTCCTATACCATTCCACTAACCTTCCTATACCATCCCACGAACCTTCCTAATAACATCCCACTAACCTTCCTATACCATCCCACTAACCTTCATATACCATCCCACTAACCTCCCATGTACCATCCCACCAACCTTCCTTATACCATCCCATTAACCTTCCTAATACCATCCCACTAACCTTCCTTATAGCATCCTACTAACCTTACTTATACCATCCCACTAACCTTCCTATACCATCCCACTAACCTTCCTATACCATCCCACTAACCTCCATAACCTTTCATATGGTTTGTAGTCTGCGAGGACAGCACCACACTCTTGCTATCAAATGTTAGAATGGATAGTTATTTTGGAAAAAACAATTGTTACTGTCTGTCATGGGTGCATCTCAATTAGTGGGGTGTGTCTATCTGTCTCTGACCAGTGGTGATAATGACTGTCCCCGGTGTTACAGTCTGCCACACTGGAATGTATGAATGCTCTGCTGAAGCTTAGGTTGTTGAGACATAAGAGAACATGGCTGTCAAACTACCGCAGGAAACTAGGTCAGGACTAACAAGTTTGACACAGCCAGGCCAGATGGATGACAGTGGTTAGGGCTAACTGGAGAAGGCTGGAGGAGATGAGATGCTTCCTCGTGCCCTGGGTACATCTCCACAGTAGATCCTCCTCCGTGTCTTTGGCTCAAAAAGGACACTGTTTTATTGCGGTTCTACACCTGTCTTTTAGATTATTGCAGATGAGGAAATAAGGAAAGGAAACACACCACCACAGATGAAATAAAAGAACATGCTGTCCCTATGCCTGGCTGCTAGCTGCCGGTATTTCAGTACCAGACACAACCACTATTGCTCCCTTCCTAATCAGAAAATGAGCAGTTTTAGAGCTTGTGTTTGATGGGTAGGTTTTAATTCCCACTGGAGGGAAAATATAAATGTACGTTTAGATGTGACAGTCTGATGCACAGGCGGTACTCGCACACACAAACACACACACACACACTATGAAAAAGCTGTCACCATGGCATAGCTCTCCTGTTAACTACCTCCTTCGGGATTGTAGCGGTGAGGTACACTATGTTAATGTGCCTTCACGCTATAGTGCAGGTTAAATGCTCCCTGTCTGCTAAATTGGATTATCTTTGCTCCAGTCATCATCACCACAAGCCTGGCTGGTAGAGAAGAGCCACTGAGCAGGAGAAGACAACTGTCCTAGCAGAAATGGCGCACAAGCTGCAATATAGCACTATGAAACAAGGTACAGTATTGATCATGTGTTATAACAGAACTAGATCCATCCAAACCATTTCAGGAGCGGTGAGTGTACAGGGTGTGTGTGTGTGGTAGTGTCACTTTGACCCTACCTAAAGCTTCTGTATAGATAATGTTGGTGTGGATAACGTAAACACTTATTAGATGGATGAAGTTATCAATAACCATTCTTAGGCTTCGCCATTTTGTGGTTTTCTGCACAACGTTTTGCTGATTTCATTAGATGAATGTCTAGATGTTGCCATGCTCTTTAAGAGCCACTAAAAGGCACATAGCTTTCGCTGCCACTGACCAGCAACTCCTCCCTGTATGAACAAACATCTCCCAGTGGCTCACATCAACACTTTGGACTCACACCCTTTTCATACTAAACCTACAGATACCTGGCTGATGCAATCACGATTGTATTTCACACTGCCCTCAAACACCTAAACAAGAGAAATACTTCCGGTATGTGAAAATGCATCTAACACAGCTCAGCCTTCAACACTATATGTCCTTGGAAGCTCATCACTAAGCCATAAGCACTTTCTTCTGCAAATACAGTACCAGTCTAAAAGTGTTACAGACCTACTACACATTCAAGGTTATTTCTTTATTTTTACAATTTTCTACATTGTAGATTAATAGTGAAGACATCAAAACATCAAGCAGATCAAAATACATGTATATTATAATCTAATACAAAATGTATTTTGTATTTGTTTAACATCTTTTTGGTTTTTAAATGATTACCATATGTGTTATTTAATATGTAGCATGGATGTCTTCACTATTATTTGACAATGTGGAAAATAGTAAAACTAAAGAAAATTTCCTGGAATGTGTATGTGTGTCCAACATCTTGACAGGTACTATAGATCCTGGACTTCCTCTAAACCAGCAACAATGTCTCCATTAACTTCAACAACACATTACCTTATTATGGACCAGAGGAAAAGGTGTAAAAACGCCCCACATCCATGGGGTTGAGGTGGAAAAGGTGGAGAGCTTTAATCCCTCAGTGTCCATATCAGCTGTACACTAACATAGTCCACATAGTTAGTCAGGGGTGAGAACATCTCAATAGATGTTGCCTTGGCACACAGCTAAAAAAACCTGTACAGTTGTAGCATTAGGAGCTGCATCTACAATCGGTATGACAACCACCTCATCATCCATCACAAGCCGCTTCAGAAACAGGTTAGTCAACCCCTTGCTGTTACCAAAGCTTGTGTAGGACGCAGAGCCTAACTGTTCTAAATCATCCATCACCGTTCCCTTCCCAAAGAGGCCGGTGGACCTGCAGCAATGACCTCAGTCATCGTGTCACTGACAATACCATCCTCACGACTACCTCAGTCATCGTGTCACTGACAATACCATCCTCATGATGACCTCAGTCATCGTGTCACTGACAATACCATCCTGATGATGACCTTAGTCATCGTGTCACTGACAATACCATCCTCACGACTACCTCAGTCATCGTGTCACTGACAATACCATCCTCATGATGACCTCAGTCATCGTGTCACTGACAATACCATCCTGATGATGACCACAGTCATCGTGTCACTGACAATACCATCCTCATGATGACCTCAGTCATCGTGTCACTGACAATACCATCCTCATGATGACCTCAGTCATCGTGTCACTGACAATACCATCCTG
>JACXGK010010049.1:0-18688 GCA_016801125.1 Novumbra hubbsi
TGCATGTAGCGCGTCGTTCATAGAGCTGGCTGTGCTGCTTCTAGCTCTCCACACGTGTTGCACACAAGTTAGCTAACATACTTGCATAACGCAACGTGAAATGTTGAAAAAGGTCAGGTTCATTACTGTTCGCAGAATACATTATATGCATATAAAAACTACAGGGTAGCTTCTTGTTTTAGTTTAGGTTACCTTTTCATTGCAACTTACTGAACATTAAATATGCTCTAATGGAGTATTTTCTGATAATATTTAAGTGAAAGTAAATGCTTGCAAAGGTTAGGGTAAGGTTCAGAATAAAGGTTAGGGCAAGGGTTAAGGTTAGGGATATGAGGTTTATGGTTAGTATCTGTTTGTTAATCGAAATGTTATTGATTGTCTGTGGTTATCTTTAAAGCAACTAAAGATTTTCTAACCAAAAAGTGTTTTCAAGTGTCATGCAATGGATGTAAAATTATGCCCAATGATTGTGCAGAGCAGTGATTTGAGTATATCCGTCTGGATCAAGTGGCGTTCTTTGGCACGTTCTCTCTCCCCTCATCTGTATCTGTCCTTCTCTCTTCTCCCCTCCCTATTTAACTCACACTTTGTCTCCTACTCCCCCTTTCTCTCCCTCTACAGCCTCACCCCCCCTCTCTCTGTGTCTCTATCTCTCTCTGTGCCCATATCCCTACTGACTACCTTGGGCTAGAAATGGATTCCTAATCCCTGTGTGTGACACTGTTAATGGGGTCATGGGTGGATAGTGGTACATGTCTAATATCCAAATATGTCCCACATCTACTCAGCCTGACTTGTGACAGATAGGCCATGCATCATTTTGATTGAGGGTTTGGTAACAGACTATGTCACAAATAGCCCCCCCCCCCTCATTAGCTAAACAATCAGGGATCCTAAAGGGAATTGGGAGATGAAAATGAATAGACTAGATAATATTTGAAGATCCTGATTTTTAAGGAGCCCCTGTTCACTCTGAATTCACTGTTGGGTGGCATTATGATCCCACTGGAAATAGTTAGTGCCGACATTTTATCTCCCTCCATCTTTCCCATTACTGGCAGATTGAAACCCCTGGAGCAGTGTTCCAGCTCCTATTGCAGCCAAGACCACATTTTAGATTACAATGTGACAGCTTTTAAAATGTCACCATTTGTTGTTTAGATGCACTGCCAAGTACTTCACTCATACAGTCAGTGTCTTTTACACCAGTTGGGTTTGGTACCAACTATATTCGCCGCGCTAGCCCATACCTCTGTCCCAAACTGCTGCCCAAACCGCTAGCCCATACCTCTTTCCCAAACCATTGGCCTAAACGCTTGCCCATACCTCTGTCCCAAACCGCTGGCCCAAACCGCTAGCCCATACCTCTTTCCCAAACCATTGTCCCAAAATGCTAGCCCATACTTCTGGCCCAAACCGCTAGCCCATACCTCTTTCCCAAACCATTGGCCCAAACCACTAGCCCATACCTCTGTCCCAAACCCCTGGCCCGAACTGCTAGCACATACCTCTTTCCCAAACCATTGGCCCAAACCGCTAAACCCAGGCTGGCTCAGTGGAGGATGATAGCCACTAAACCCAGGCTGGCCCAGTGGAGGGCGACAGCCACTAAACCCAGGCTGGCCCAGTGGAGCGCGACAGCCACTAAACCCAGGCTGGCCCAGTGGAGCGCGACAGCCACTAAACCCAGGCTGGCCCAGTGGAGCGCGACAGCCACTAAACCCAGGCTGGCCCAGTGGAGGGCGACAGCCACTAAACCCAGGCTGGCCCAGTGGAGGGCGACAGCCACGGCCAGCAGCCATTCGCTGGGCTCCGCGGCCGCGTCAATCTGGCCTGAGCTGATGGAGTCACTCTCCTCGCGCCCGTCCGTCACTCCGCAGGGCAGATGGGCGAGGGCTGCGGTCCAGACAGCGCCCAGGGGCAGCGATGAAGGGGACCCCCGCTGCCCACCATCTGGCCAAATGGCAGGGGTGATCTCCAGCCCCGGTGCCCGCTGAGGGAAGGGGCACAGTTCACAGAGACGGGCCGCAGAGAGAGGCGGGCGAGGGAGGGAGGGGGGAGGCATTAATAGACACAGGTCATCTTTTCCTCGTGAAAGGCCGACTCAGCAACACCTGTGCGCCCGGTCAACACTGTCCAACCCCCACACCCCCCCCTAAAAGCGCACCCCTGTCCTGTCAAAACGCCTGCGCTCAGCAGAAAGACAGGCTCCTCCAAGTGGAAGGACTTTGCCGGGTAGCAGGGGGACACACAGGTGAATAACAATATGTAGTTATTCAGCTATTCATATATTCATCTGTGCATTCATGGCCGCCCCCCCCCGCTGTGAGCCAGATGAACAGTGACTGCTGCACAGACAGAACGTAGCCCTCGGAAACACTCTCCCCGTGGCTCCTCGCTAAGGAGTTTCCTATTCCGGTTTTAGTATTCCACACGGGACGGGGGCGATGTCCGCCCCCCCCCTGGCCTCCGCAACCCTACGCTTGCGGTGACAATCTCAGAGAGGGCACCGGCTCGAAACCGGGGTGGACGCAAGGCCTTCTTGATCATTCACAGCTTTTAAAGTTGACCAAACAGTGTTGTCAGAAGAGGGGATTTGAAACGAACGGAGTGGGTTCATTATTATTGCAAAGGAGCCCAGGTCGGTGCCTTAAAAGTTTAGTATGGATGAATGACGCTAGTGTGCCTGTTCTCGGTTGTTACTTAGCTGGACACAGGTCATTTACTGATTGCTGTGGTGTGGATATCATAAATGATGCTGTAATTTAGAGTTAGTGATCAATTGGCCCATGACTACAGAAACAGTAGGCTTTTCAGTGCTCTTGGCTTGGTGTGGCACTTGGATAGGTGTCCTTTTCACCCCACACAAGAACCCCCCCCGCCCCACTTTCCTATCTCTCCTCTCTATCTCCCCTCCATATCTCCAGGGTAACTTCAGGGTAACTGGAGCCGGCTTTAGCCGAAGGTCTTTGCCTGCAAGGCTGTTATTGATTTCTGTAAAGCAGAATGTATGAACGTACATGTTAGAGAGATTTTGAAAGACCCAGAGCAGAGGTTTCAAATGATCAGGTGCTTCAGTGTACATGGATCAAAATGTGGAGTAAGAGCGATAGAGAGGCCTTTTCTTCTGACTTGAATAGAGCACTCAGATATTGCCTTGCACAGACCTATAATTCTCTGTAAGTGTTCAGTGTGAAAGTGATGCACAGCTATCAACCTCCAGCAAACGCTAGACAGAAATGGACCAGATTTATTTTTATCTCACTACCGAGAGAATCTATAGCAAAGGTGGGAGAAGTGGATTTTGGATGGTTTTATGGTTCTCTACTTCCACAGTGTCTATAGTTTTATAGGAACTGTCAGGATCTTTTAAGATTAACATGACATATGACCTGTAATTTCTTTCAATGTAAATTACTGAAATAATTCTCTGTCCAAAGCATTGTAATTAGGTTTAAAACAGCTTTGGTGTAGGCTTTTTAAAAGCAGAATGGTGTGGGTGTACCCAGTCGTATGAATGGTTGTGCTAATTGGCCAGTTTATCCTTCTCTATACTGCTGACTTATCCTTCTCTATACTGCTGATTGGCCAGCTTATCCTTCTCTATACTGCTGATTGGCCAGCTTATCCTTCTCTACACTGCTGATTGGCAAGCTTATCCTTCTCTATACTGCTGATTGGTCAGCACATTTACCTTAGAAATATTATACTTCATGGGTATTTTAACAGTCTTTTTTAGATAGTTTGAGCTTTTTTTCCCTAATGTGATTTATGCTTTGGCCATAAATACAATTACCAACATTATTATTATGATTATTATAATTCTGTGTTACAATCAACTTTAGAAGTGTGTGTGCATGTATGTGTGCGTGTGGGCGCGTGTCGTTGTGTATATGGGGTTGTGTGTATGTATGTAAGTGTGTGTGCATGTGTGGGTTTGTGTGTGTACGTGTGTACGTAGGGGTGTGTATGCGTGGATGTTTGTGGATGTATGTGTGTGTATGTGTGTGTGTGTGTGTATATGTTTGTAAACGTGGGTGGTGCCTGGCCCCCACTGGGGACCTTTGCAGCACCATGGTAATTGGTGTGGTTTCTGGAGGTTGTGTTAACTGGTTGGTCAGGTACAGTTGTTATTGCTGGTTATTCCTGCCTGCTTGGTGTGAAATCCTCTGCCAGAGTGACGTCGTCAGAGAGTCTTAGCCAGCATCCGGATGCACAACACATGTGGTGATTTACTGCAGAATCTCTCAAGTATGTAAAGGAGCTGTAAGAATGTCTGTACATTTTACCGCTAACCTCTTAGAAGCAGTTGTCCGTATAAAAGGAAATGATTAAGCACCTGGAAGGTGATGATAGGCTTCTAAACAAAACAGCTGTGAAGTCTTTCCTTGGAATGATTTGGAAAGAAAATCACCTATCGTGATCTGACACCTTTAGAGGTTTGAACAGAGACCCAAAACCAACACGTCAGAGAGGGATGGAGAACAGGGCTTTGTGGGAGACAGAGAGAGACAAGTAGGGAGAGATGGAGGGAGACATGGAGAAAAGGAGGGAGTGAGGGAGAGATGGGGGAGAGAAGAAGGGAGTGAGGGAGAGATGAGGGAGACATGGAGAGAAGGAGGGAGTGAGGGAGAGAAGGAGGGAGTGGGGGAGAGGAAGAGAGAAGGAGCGAGAGAAGGTAAGAGAAGGAGGGATTGAGGGAGACATGACGAGAAGGAGAGAGAGAGGGAGAGAAGGAGAGAACATGGTGAAAAGAAGAGAGAGAGGGAGAGAGAATGAGAGAGAAGGTGGGAGACATGGAGAGAAGGAGAGAAGGAAGGAGACATGGAGAGGGAGAGAGAGGGGGAGGGGGAGAAGGCAGGAGAGAGGGAGAGAAGGAGGGAGTCATGGAGAGAAGGAGGGGGGAGAGAGATGGAGGGAGATGGGGAGAGAGGGAGAGAAGGAGTTAAGCTGATCCACCTCTCTAATGGCGTTGAGACCCAGTGCTTTCCTCTGCTCCCCTATCAGTTGTATCTAATGGCCGGCCAGTCAGCTCCATTAGCTGCGGCTGAGCCTGAAACACGGGGGGGTCTGGATCAAGCTTCAGCCGAGGACCCTCCCACGGCTCCACACTGCAGAGCCAGCCCCAGCCTCCCTCCTGGCCGCCCCCCCACCTCCTCTTACCCTCAGCCTCTCCACCCCTCACGCTCCTCTCAGTGCCGAACGAAGACCTTCTCACTAGTCTTTGAAAGCTGCTCTCTCCCAGGTTTCCGGGTGAATTAGACAGGGTGTACAGACAGTTGTGCAGGCATCGGCAGAGTCAGACCGGGCTTCATTATGAGACTTGTACAAGCGCTGCAGCTTTGCATTTAAACTGTGGATTTGATTAAACAGCCCCGGTATTAAAATAAAGCGTTCGGAAATGGAACGTGTGTTCAGGTGGAAATGCTGGGGGCTTCAAAGGGAGATGTGTCTTTGTCGGGGAGCTGCAAGCTGTCGTTCGCCACTAGACAGGGCATGAACCCAGCACGATGTCTCGGAACAGTGAGGGGAGAGATGGAGGAGGGCAGGAGCAGGATAGAGAGGGTGTTGGAGGGACCCCTCCTTTTTTTTCTGAAAGTGAAAATAACCCCTTAGAAGCGGTTTCCATTGGCCAAAGTGTGCTCACAATCAACTCACAGAAGAAAACACACTCTTTCCCCTTTATAGAATTTGACAGTGACAAAAGACGATTTATAGTCAGGCAGCTCAATGATGGCTGTCGTGGATCAACACTTAGAAACAGTTTACTCTGCTGATGGGAACATGAATGGGATCCAAAGTCATGTCTCACGGTGGCCGGCTGCCAAGGTCTTCAGAGGAGCTTTAAAAAATGCTGCTTTGCTAGTCAAGTACTTATTGGCCTGTGTGCGTGTGTGTGTTTGTGTGTGAGGTTTTTTGCGTGTGTTTGCATGCATGTGTAGAGCTGAGATAATAAACAGAAAATCACTCAACACTGCCCGCTTGTTGCAGCACTTGTTTGGCTGACGTCATACATTGTCAAAAGAAGCAGACACTAAAGAATTGTGCCATTATATATTAAGTATTTTTGTTAATCTGGCGTTTTTTAATGGAATAATCAATGGTTAATCAGTATACATGGCGTAGCTGTTTATAAGATAATTCATGTTTGGAATGTATGTATCGTTCTACCTATTGTTAGCCACCGATTCAGGCCATTTATCATGGTATGGATGTGGGTTGTACTGTACCTGTTGAGTGTGTGCTCATCCGTAGTTGTGTGTGGAATAAGAGGAGAGAGAAGGAGTGTGGCTATATAACATACAGACATTGGAACGGGTGTTGAATGCGTAAGGCCCCCGATGGAGCCAATGTAAACATAACTGCAGCAGGTTCCCTGCGGGATGGAAGGAACATTGAGATACTGTGCAGGAAGCCACCATTGAAGGTATCACACGATACTGTACTAAATGTCTGTTCATCTGCTCCTGCTTCTTCTCTGTAAATTACTCACTCACTCACTCATGACAGGTTGACAACCTGTGGAACATACAGTACATGCTTTCAGTTCCACGACTCAACCCAAGACTACTCCTCTCTCTTGCTATCTCTCTTTCTCCCTGTTTGTTGCTCTGTTTCTCTTTCAGTTTTTTTCTCTATTCCTCTCTGTCTCTGTTTCTCTCTTCCTAATACCGCGCTCTTTCAATCCAACCCCCCTCGCATCCTCTGGGTTTAGGCAGATATGCATTATTCAACATGGCAACCATTCATAATTGAGTTTATTAATGGATAGATAAATAGACATAAGTAAAACGGGGTTGGGGGCTGCACATGACACAGGCAGATTCTGTTCCTGACATTTTCAATCTCCGTCTGCAAGTGGTGGAGTTGGCGTGGGGTGAAGATGGGGTGTGGTGGAGTTGGCGTGGGGTGGAGATGGCGGGTGGTGGAGTTGGCGTGGGGTGGAGATGGCGTGTGGTGGAGTTGGCGTGTGGTGGAGTTGGCGTGTGGTGGAGATGGCGTGTGGTGGAGATGGCGTGTGGTGGAGTTGGCGTGGGGTGGAGATGGCGTGGCATGGAGATGGCGTGTGGTGGTGATGGCGTGTGTTGGAGATGGCGTGTGGTGGAGATAGCATGGGGTGGTTAATGGCGTTTGGTGGAGATGGCGTGTGGTGGAGAAGGCAGAGGTGGAGATGGCGTGTGGTGGAGAGGCGTTCGTTCCGTGTGTGGCGTTCCGCTGCGTTTCGGTCGCCAGCAGCCAGAGGCAGCCGTACAGCCACAGAGCCATGGAGACAAGCTGAGGGCTCAAAGCTGACGACTCCTGGGAGGCTGGAGGTCACATTAGCATACAAAAGCCCCTCCGCTGGGTGCCCTTTCCAGAAACCGCCACCCCCCCCCGAGTCGCCCCCGGTAACCCAGCTGCATGTTGGGCAGGGGGCCAGAGGGCCTGAGGGTAGTTATGCAGGCACTGGGTCTTATACTGGGCTGGAGCTGTGCCGCCACAGGAGTTGATGGGTGGAGCTCTACCACTTCCTATACCGACCCCATGTAATCCCTGATATATCCATTACATCAGCGAAGCCCATACTACTGTTTAGGTCTCCACATCCTAGCAGTACAAACACTTATGGGCCATTGTCTACTTAATGCTCAGCAGAGAGGAACATATACTGTTGCACAGTGAGCTCTTCTCTCCTTCCTGACCTTATAAATGGGACCTAATGGAGGGAGGGGCGAGGGAGGGTGGTGTAGGTTGGTTGTGGGGTTTGTGTTGGTGGAGGGTGGTGTAGGAGTGTTATGGGGTTCATGTTGATGGAAATGGGTACAGGGTGGGGGATGTTTATATTGACAGAGGCAGAACAATGATTGGGATCTAGACGATAGATGATAGCACTTTTGTGGGTTTAAAGGGGGATTTTGTTTATGTTAAGTGGGTTTGCAGAGGGATCTTTTGTATGTTAAGTGGGTTTGAAGGGGGATTTTTTGTATGTTTAGTGGGTTTGAATGGGGATCTTTCGTATGTTAAGTGGGTTTGCAGAGGGATCTTTTGTATGTTAAGTGGGTTTGCAGAGGGATCTTTTGTATGTTAAGTGGGTTTGCAGAGGGATCTTTTGTATGTTAAGTGGGTTTGCAGAGGGATCTTTTGTATGTTAAGTGGGTTTGCAGAGGGGTCTTTTGTATGTTAAGTGGGTCTAAAGGGGGATTTCTTTGTATGTTAAGGGTTGTTTTAGTAGATTGATAACACTAATGTAGATTTAGTGAGTTTCGAGGGTTATTTTAGTAGATTGATAACGCTAGTGTAGGTTTAGTGGGATTCAAGGGTTATTTTAGTAGATTGATAAGGCTAGTGTAGGTTTAGTGGGATTCAAGGGTTATTTTAGTAGATTGATAACGCTAGTGTAGGTTTAGTGGGTTTCAAGGGTTATTTTAGTAGATTGATAACGCTAGTGTAGGTTTAGTGGGATTCAAGGGTTATTTTAGTAGATTGATAACGCTAGTGTAGGTTTAGTGGGATTCAAGGGTTAGGTGTGGGGGCATCTGGGAGGCTGGTTCCTCTTGTCTCAGGGGTCCTCTGTCAGCGCCAACGCTGAGTGACAGGGTGCTCAGGATAGGGTTGGACTTGGAGGGAGGTGGGCACCATGCATCCCTTAGGTAACCCACACCCTGTAATTATGTGGATCACACGGTAAGGCAGGCCTGGGAGAAAATGGACTGGATTGTTGACAGCTCAGTGGCACAGTCGCTGTGACAGTCAACTACATTGTTTATGCCACAATTACCAAGACTGAATTCAATCAGTCAGGCCAATACACTTTTTCATTGCAATTATGCAAAAGAACTCCATCTCCGTCTGTGCCTCGCTGTGGTGTTGTGTGCTATTGCCACAGTTGATATTGATTATTTTATTTGTTAAGATGGAGTCCTTAAGAAGACCCTGTCACTCACTCCTCTCCCCACAGTCACGTGGCTGCCTCGCCCGTGGAAGGAAAAAAGAACTGTTCCTATAATTGATGTAATATGCCACAAGCAACAATAAGGTATAACATCTAATCACGTTAAGTAGTCATCGCGAGCTGTAATTAAACTGTTGGAGACAAGTGATTACCGGCGCTGATAGAGAATGGAAAAAATATAATTGCAACGTTATGCAAATACTAATACCCCTGGTTCTAATTGCAGCCTTTTGTCCCCTAATATTGATGGCCTTGTGGCGGTGTTATTATCCCATTGACCACCATACATTGGCCAGGCGGACGGAGGTGTTGGAGACGGGGGGGACTACATGCCCCTGTGCCCGTCTCGCTAAGACCAAGGGCCAGTCTGTCTACGCTTGTGGGTTGCCCCGGTGACACGCCGTGGCACGCTGTCTGGGAGACTGTTCACAAAGCGGCCCGTTGGCGAATTAGGCCACGCACATTATGCGCGGGCGTCATTTTAATGGGTTAAAGGGCGGCCACTCACGAGGGAGGGTCATCTACCAGTTAAAATACAGCAAGCAGAAACGACACGGGAAAGGATCATGAAGAGCACACACAAATAAAGCAGACGTAAACAGCTCTAATCTCTGGAATCCAGGTTCTCCTCGTTTTCTCTTTGGCTTCCTCACGACTCCTTTCCAACACTACATGCCCAATCTTATTGGATGTCCAAGCCTCAGCCCACCCACGTTCTTCCTTACCCATTCCTATTGGTGCGCTTGGACTGTACTCCATCTCCCAACGTGTACAAACCAGGACCGTTTGATAAAGATGGCATTCATCATAAATTAACCTGATGTTGAAAGTAAAAAGACATATAGTATATAGTAGTAGTAGTATAGTCCATATAGTCCAGTATATAATCCAGTACTGAAAATAGCTTGCTTGGCGCTAGTATTGACGTGTTATTCCTTAAAGACTTCACAAATCTGGCCAAAGACTCATCTTATTGGCTTTTCAAAGAAATGATATACTTTGTAAAACTAAATGAAAACGCTGTTAAGTGTTTAATGTATGTGCAGTGCAATTGCTCTACCACAAGTCAATGACTGGTGTGTTCATCCACCTAAAAGCCAAATAGCTTTCAAACAGCATAGGAAATAGTACCACAACAAACTGCTATTACAGCCTTTACAGGGAAGACTTTAGATAAAAGTGAACACAACTCAGTTTGAGGACTACTGTTCATTCAGCTTTTGACCCCATTGAAAGGTTCAAGGGAGGTCAATAATGAAGAAAGGTCAGGTCAACGTCCAGGGTATGAGACAAGAGTAGACATGACAGATACCCAAGCTAGCAAGATAAACGTCTGGGAAATAAAGTGCCATCATTTCCTCCAAAAACCGTGCTTTCTTGTACATCTTTTTTTATGTAGATTTGTTTCATAATGTGTCTTGCAATAATTGGTTGCATGAATCACTTTTTGAAACAGCTCAGTTATGCAAGACAGACCATTTATGGTGGCTGAATGTATCCTATACCTCTCTGTTGCTGGTGTAAGAACAAAGAACAGGCAATTCTTTCTTGACCTTGAGAGAAACACACTACCTTGATGGGACTCAGTGTTTCCTCACAGATACATTATTAATATAGGAGCCACCTGAAAAACGGCCTCAATCTATGGTAACAGTCAACGAAGGGAGCTGTCCATTTGAGATTTAAAACGGTTCAAATAAATACATTAAACTCAAGTATGAGGGATAAAACAATTATTCACTTTTATGGAGCATAACAAAACATTTTTCTATATTGCCATATGAGATTGCTGATCAGTATGACCTCCCCTGCCGTACGTCTAACCCTTTGTGGCATTAGATGGCAGAGACCGCGCCAAACCCTGAACATGCTAAAGCTGGATAAATATAACTGCTTGCTCACTGGCCAGAAATCCATACGGTCTTCCACACTGTGGAGCACCATACTGCGGCCAATCAGCGGTAGAGATGAGTCACTGATTGGCCCCTCTGACTGATGGACCGGAGGACTGTGGGATGTCCAGGGGTGTGGCCATAGATCGGCCTGATGTGTGTTGATCAGGAGGAGCCAGACTGCGTGGCTCGGAAGAGAACGTCCGGCTGCCTGCTTACTTACTGTACGACTCCACCTGCCTGCCTACTTACTATTCGGCCTCCACCTGCCTACTTACTTACTGTACGGCTTCCACCTGCCTGCTTACTTACTGTACGACCTCCACCTGCCTGCTTACTTACTGTACGGCCTCCACCTGCCTGCTTACTTACTGTACGACCTCCACCTGCCTGCTTACTTACTGTAAGGCCTCCACCTGCCTGCTTACTTACTGTAAGGCCTCCACCAGCCTGCTTACTTACTGTAAGGCCTCCACCTGCCTGCTTACTTACTGTAAGGCCTCCATCTGCCTGCTTACTTACTGTAAGGCCTCCACCTGCCAGCTTACTTACTGTACAGCCTCCACCTGCCTGCGGTTACTGATGCCCTTTAAGTGAGCCATTATTGAACTGAAATATTTTGAAAGAATCTCACCAAATAGCTGTCAGAATTGAAATATGAATATTTCATGGAGTGCCAGCTGGAGCGTTTAGTGGCGATCAATAAAGGCCAGGGATCGCAGCAGGAGAAAGGGATTTTTCACAGCGTGATCTCTGATCTGCGACTCGTTTTCCTGTTTCTCTCCTAATTAATTTAGCACCCACAGGAAAAACCCCTTGGCCTCCACCGGCGGGACGCTCCCGCCCCTCCCTGTGGCCCAGGCGTCTGCCCCTGTGGTCCCGCCCAGGGCCCGGCCCGCTCCAGCCCCTCCCTGTGGCCCAGGCGTCTGCCCCCGTGGTCCCGCCAAGGGCCCGGCACAGCGCTCCCCCCGCCTCTCAGGATGTCCACTGTTTAACGGAGGTCTTAGTGGAGCCGGTTCCCCTACGCAGCCGCAGCGCTGTCACGTGTCTATCTGGCAGCGCAGCCAGAAGTCACTGGGAAAGTGGAAGGCCGCCGCTTCCCGTGATGAATCCCTCACTTGGCCCCCGCCGGGCTGGTGGAGGTTTGATTGGATGCTGGTTGGGGGGGGCTCCAATCAGGCCGATCTGTGGTGCGGGGCTGTGCTCCTGGGAGGCTGGGCTTGTGGAGCACGTTGGACCGTCTGGCTCTGGCCGTCTGGAGGCGTCAGAGTGGAGAGAACCCTGCTGTGTGTCACGGTCTCGCCCTCGGCAACGACGCCCTCTTCCCAGGATGCTCTGCCCTGGTTTAAAGACTCTCCAGGCTGCACACCGCCACTGCGCGGCCATGTTCAACATCCAAATGCTGGACAGCACTAGCTTATTGTAAGTCAAAGTAGCCATTTTCGACTAGCTTTTGTTTGTGTAAAAGTAAAGTTCCTGGTGCCGGTAGTAAGAACGTACCTTTCACTGTGAGCTCACCCCCCCGCAGAGACCGGAGGATTTGGGTTTCTCGGTCTACCTCTTTGTCTATGATCGTTTGGTAAAGCCAGCATCCTCTAACCCTTGGCCTGCTATCTCTGCTACCGGGGGGCTAATTCATTCGCATCACCTGAATGCTCATCCTATTAAACAGCGTAATGGTCAGGCTGAGCCGGGGCCAGGCCGCTGCCGGACCACAACGGAAGCCCTGTGTGTTTCTACCTTAATGCCCTTACCTCATCCGGAACATTCAATGACTCTCCCCCCGCTCAGATGGCCACGCAGAGCCATAATAACGCTCCCTTTTTTCTTGGAGATTAAGACGATGTCGCCGTGTGGACCTTTCTTTCCGTGTGTAAACCCAGACGCGCCCTATCTTTCCATTACGTTCAGCCTGGAATGATCAGGGGTGTCTGGGCAATTTCTTCCTGAGCCTCGCCAGAATGCAGCGCCAATGTGTCCTGGGAGCGTGGCACCAGACTGAGTAAAGCTTTACTTTGTTTTAGTTCTTCAAGTGGATGGGAAGTATTCCCCCCTCCGGGTGAGGAGGTAGTGGACACCGCGTTGATTGTAAAGATTTGATCTCAGTTAAGCGAAGGGGAAGGAGAGAAAGAAGGAAAGGAAGAAAGTGAAAAACATGTTTGTGTTCAATGTTTGACCTGTCAATCTCTCTCTCTCAGTCAAAATAGGCTTTGAAACATGATATTTGTTTGATTTGCGTGATTTGCAGTCAACCTGTGGGGGATAACTGTGTTATATTACATACAGCCTAAAGGTACATATTTATGATTGCTACTGTATGTGTTCCTGTGTGCGTATTGTGTTCCTGTGTGGGTGTTCTGTTCCTGTGTGTGGTGGTTTGTGTACGCTGTGTGCTGGATTATGTACTTCCTGTATCTGCACAATGTCTTCTATGTGTTCTGCCAGTCCTGTGTGTTGTCAGTAATTGGACGTGCTGAGTGTTAGGCTAGCAGGTGGAGTAGTGTTCTGGCTATAGAATACCCGGGCTGGTCTGGGTGGAGAGCGGCAGGATCACAGACATCTAGGCTGATTACACAAGGCTTGTCTGAGCTCAGGATTTTCTCTTCTGTCTTTTGTTGTAGAACGTGGCTGGATCAAAGCCTCCTCCAGTGCTTCTGTCTCCCTCCGCATCATTTACACATCTGTGAAAGGTTCAGTCACGGACCACATCCAATTCCAGTATTAAATGAACCTGACCAAAGACATGGGTCAGGTGGGTGGACCTGGACAGTTCCATTTTAACTAGGACTATTCACTAGGATTATTCACTAGGACTATTCACTACTGCCCATTAATTCTGTTTATTCTTTACGCCTTTTTATTGTGTATTGCTCCACTCAAACAGAGAAGCTTTCAATCTATTAAGGCGATGCATTATTCAATAGTGAATTGTCATTGCTAAAAGTGGTATGTTTACTATAGCCTGCCTATTTACCATAGTAGCTCATGAAATATGGAATTGTCGGACGGGGCGTTCATGCGTAAGCAGAAGAGATGCCATTGAACTTGATGTTTGAATGAGAGGGCTCCTGTACAAGCTGCTGACTTTTGACTGCCCGTGAGACTGGGGTTAAGTCAAAGAGATTCCACTCCCAAAAACTGCCAGGGCCGTGTTCTCATATGCTCCCAGTTTCAAATCACTTTGACACACTAAATGCATCTCAAATAAAGGAAATGTTGTGATTCTTTGATCTGCCACCTCCTAGTATGTTCAAGTCCCTGCTAGGACCCGCTGCTGGTTAAGTAACACCGAGGTCAGGGCTCCGTAAGCCGTCCCTTCCAGAAGGGACCGTTTCAGATGTCACCTTGAGATCCTCGGATAATTAAAACACAGGCTCTAAAACAGAACGGGTATTGACTGAGCCACTCTACTGAAGTGGATAGCTAATGGTGTCTGTTTGAGTGGGTGTGAAATAGGGCTGTTTTTTACCCACATGAAGTGGCCAGCCCCAAAGATGAGTGATTGCGTTCTCTGTGAACTCGTGGGCTCACCGGTTGATTTAATTGAGTTGAATTAAACTTAAGCCAGGTAGGAATGGAGACAGAGGGAAAATCCATGCTGTTGATCTATAAAACCCATTAGACCTTCGATCCGAATCATACAGCTTATTTTCCTGATAAAAACCTAGTCAAACCTTATACTAACCTAGTCAGACCTTAAACTAACCTAGTCAAAACTCATAGTGACTGATCCAACAGACCATCATACTTCAGCCTCTAAATGCTCTTTTAATTGCCAGTTCTCAAATAGAGCTACGTGGGTAGTTCTACTTCATGGATGTTTATTTGTGTTTAACGACACAAAACAATACAATCAGAAAATGATACAATGAATAGATTAGTAAAATATGATGTACTATTACTACATTAATATTAGGTATGTCTACTAAATAATACCGTAGATGCTGTCACCACATTGTCTCCCTCGCTTTCAGATAAATGCACCGCCTGGTATTTCCCGGCAATACAAATGTCTCTGCAAATCCTCCAAGAGTGGCAAATTGAAATAATCAAAAACGCGGCGTAATTCAATGATCAACAGACGATCGGTGGCGTGCCTTGCCGCCTGCCAACTGACACGGGGCTGAGCTGCCAAATCATCCTTAAAAGCAGGCCTCGGCAGGAGGCCTTGTATCCTAGTGTTGCTCCTTCTCAGTGCAATGTCAGCCTCGCCATATGTAGACACAGCGGCAGGGAAGTCAACGGTCTGGCACATCAAATGCTGCAGCCTCACAACCTCCCCGTCTTCTTCACAATTAAACGACTTCTCCATGACCGCGGTGAGTGTCTGAAGTTACATGCCCCAGTGGTTGTGATCCACAGTGGGATCTGTTGATCCTAGCATCGCTATGATTACACAATGCTTTGCGAAGCTTCCCTCAGGAAAAACTGCTTCAAGGCTCCAGATGTAAAAGGCTCATTTGTATTTTTTATCTGCTACTGTACATTTATTCATGCCATGTGTTGTGACAAGGAGGGATGATATGAGGAGGAATGGGGACTGAATTGATCCCATCCTGTTTATTTGAATGGCCGGCCGGCGTGGGTCCATAAGGCAGATTCTAGATGGCAAAGAAGCAAACGACTAGAAACATTGCATATAGATTAGAAACGTTGCATTTATGTTCTTAGCAACTGGATAGGAGCAATACAAGAAGTGTTGGGTTTAACATTGGAGGATCGGTGCAGTTGTAACACCATCTTGATGGCCATGGTTAAGAAGGTTTTGTAGATTTATATGATATAGTATTGTTTTTAATTTCACAAATTAAATAACATTTTGGCCTTTCATTGAAAAAGAAAAACTGAGGTAGCTTGTACACAAGTAGTTAGACCCTTTGTATTGAAATCCCACAGGGACTGTTATCCCTGTGGCACTGTTTCCACCAGGCCTTTATGGTAGATCGGTTAGATGGAACCCACTGGAGTTAAAGGGACATGATATGCTGCCTGAATGACTCTGAGAACTTTAGGAAAAAGATTGTCGAGGATGTTTCTCAGAGGTTGGGGGACTGGTCAGGATGGAGGAAAGGATGGGACCTCAGACTGGGCCAAAGATGAATCTCTACAAAAGGCTTCTACAGAGAACTAAAATAAATGGCCTGAATACTTAATAATAATAATAAATGGTCTTAATACTAGTTAGTTATTTTCAATACATTTCCCAAAACTTTAATACTTTTTCCTTATTGGGTATTTAATTTAGACTGATAGCCCCCCCCCAAAAATGTGTGCACTTTCTGTTTAGTTGAAAATTATTACTATGTAACAACAAGGTAAATACATAACAATGTCAGTATTAACAATATTGTATTCACAGGTATTACTTCGAAATTATAATAGACTAATGATTTTTCATTGGTAATTACACTTGTGGAATGACCTACACCGATAAATTGTTATTCTATTGTAATAACAATGTACTACAACAAATGTTTTGAATACTTTCCAAAAGCGCCTTTCACAGCTCTGGGTCACTGCTGCTTATGGGTTCTGATATTGTATGGATGGAGACAACTGGCAATGTGATTTAGAGCTACCGCCTCTCCTATTAGCCATGGGCTGACAACTATTAAACACATTTCAAGGCTAATTTCCAGGGGGGTTAAGTCAAAGCCTAACGTTTTTTTAGCAAAATATACAAGCATGGCTTGCCACTGGAAACTCCATGCGGGCATATTTGTCGTAGGATCTGACTGGGAGCTGTGCTTACGTTAAACTAATCTCTGTACACACGTTTCCTCCCAGTCTGAGACCCAGTGGAATCATCTCAGCCATCAGAACATCTTAGTCATCTTAGTTCTCCATTGGCGTTCATTTAAATGGGGTTTACCATGGCTCTGGAGCTGATAGAACTCTGCATCGTGTTTGAGTTTGACATCTCTTCATGAACTGGAAAGGCTGATTAAGACGTCCGATTATTTACAAGGAAACCTTTTAACAGTGAAAGTTCTCTGTCTGTCTCTTTTTGAAATTAGGCTCCTTGGAAGACATGAAAGTGGGCAAGATGTGAGGATTTGCTGTCCCTTTGAGTCCTGACTGGCCTAAAAACACCCTTTATTGGGGAAATGTGCCTTTGAAAAGGGAGCATTCTGTTCACATGGATTTCCGTGTCAACTGGGAACTGTTACCCTAGACGCTAGGGACCAGGAAGGCTTAAGTCTGAGACCATGTGCTATTGGATGTTGTAGGCAGTCTGAGCACATGTGTAGTTGTGGTCTTGCGAGACGGGAGTCTGCCGGTGTTAAACCCAGTGTGCTGTTGTGTTTGAGTTTCTTTGTGTCTTGTATGTCTATTGTGGGAGTGCCTTTGTTTGCCTGTTGTCTGTCTGTTGGCATGTTTGTGTATTTGTATATGGGTTGTGAGCTGCCCCTCTGTGGAAGGCTGACAGACAGGACGAGGACTCATGTGTTGTCCGCTATGCGAGTCACACTGAGGACTTTGGATGTGGAATCTCCTCAATCCAAACCCCTGGATTAGTGCTGGGCCACGTCTGAGTCTGACGGAGACGACTCCCGGCCCGGCTCGGCCCGGCGTGGCTAACAACCAGATCTGGGGAGATACAGACTGGGACGGGGGTGCGAGTGACAGCACTTTGTGACATCTCCTGATGAGCTGAATACATTTCCATGTTTACCCGCTCTGCCAGTGGCACCTTTGATCTCCCCTTGCCTGAGCTGCTCATACATTCCCAGCCTCACCGCCAGTATCTGTAGATTCCTGTTAACACACGGTCCTGTGTTTTTGAGAGGGTCGGAGGACGGGTGGGAGAAATGCGCTTTCCGGGAGGTGCCTTGTCAGGTGTAAAGAGATCAGCGATTATTACCTCACCATCTCATTAATGTATGTAGACAACGACAACGGCAAATGCATTTGTAGATCATTTGCGGCGTGTCGAGGGGTGAAGCGCCCATGATCCGGTGTGGCGGGGATCGTTGTGTCGCCATAGTGGAGATCACAGGGCCGGGGGGGGGAGTGGCGCCGTCTTGCGAGGAGACGGGGACAGGCCGAGGGACGGGGTATCGGTCTGTGTGTTCGGGAAACAAAGCGATGCAGCCACGTCACTATTATCGGTCAGGGCGGCTGTTGACCACGGTCTTGGGAACGGGGACCCTGGCGAAGGACGCAGCATTGGACGGAATATGGATCCAGCAGGAGGGTTGTTCACGTTGCAAACGATAAGCTACATTATAAGCCTACGTATGGCACAGCTGCGCTCATTAATTACGCTTTTGGACCAATGATGGATTCCCTTAAAACGTGGGTTGACCAGGGGTTCATTTTGAGGCCATCGGGGTGAGTCCATCGCCAGACCACAACATCCTGGTTTTCCCCGGGCTTCACGGATCACGTTTTACATGTAATTCCATGGTCACTGTCTGCTATACGCTACATGAGAACGAGCTACTCCGGCTAATAGGGATCTTTACTAGTCAGATGGGAGCTGAATGGACTTCTTCACAAAGTATTCTAGGTACAGTGAAACCGCATTTAAAGCAATGGCATGGTGAAACGTCGACATAAGACTGAAACGCAGCTCCGTTAATTAATCAATCAATCAAGTTTATTAATATAGCACAATTCATACATAGATGCAATTCAATGTGCTTTACAAGACAAGACATTAAAAGATAAATAAAATGGGTATGATAATGCATGATTATTGTTGAACCTTTTGTTCTGGTGGGTTTGACGTGAACCAGTTTCTGGAAATACATTTCTACCGTGTTGAGGTTACCTTCGGTGTTGATCTGAACAGTGTACAGGCATTACCAGGCAGTAGCTCAGCCCAGTACCATTGTGCCTAGCTGACCACACTGTGGAG
>JACXGK010010051.1:6113-18892 GCA_016801125.1 Novumbra hubbsi
CCCGGTGACAGAGGTAGGCCCGGTGACAGAGGTAGGCCCGCTGACAGAGGTAGGCCCGCTGACAGAGGTAGGCCCGGTGACAGAGGTAGGCCCGCTGACAGAGGTAGGCCCGGTGACAGAGGTAGGCCCGGTGCGGTTTACATGCTAAGGGTTTTCCCTGGAAAGAACGACAATAGAGTGCGTGTCTGCTGAATCTGCCTAATGACAGCATGAATCTCCTAACGCTGCGTTCGCTGTGGAGATTTAAAAGACGTTTTCCTTGAGGACATTTTTGCTATGCTTTTGATACCTGCCACTATGGGAAGAACTTACAGAGGGGGAAAAAAACGAAAAAGCCTTTTACTGGGATCAGCCCACAACCTGAGGTAAATTCATGGCTAACTTCCTTTGACCATTGCTGTCCACAATGCACCACAAGGCTACAGGATGGTTATAGCGGTTGGTTTTTTCGTAGTCATCTAAAAACACAAAAACCCCAAATAAAACATAGAGGTTTCCATTAAGATTGTTGATTTTCTATGGCTCTTGTGTCCTTTTGTATGTCTGTGAGCATCCGAGTGTGTGTGTGTATGTGTGTTATTGAGAGTCTGATTGGATGTGATTGTGTCTGACACATGTGTGCAGGTGCTGTGAATCGTATAAAGCCCCTGGTCCCGTGACTCATCTCCTGGCGGGATGTTTCACCTCTCAGCCAGCACGCTGATGGACGCTGGTTCTGGGTAATAACAACTAACGTTCAAATACATTGATCCTAACAGGGATCGCCCCTCCAACCCCTGGTGCTCGCTCTCCCGCGCACGTGTGTTAAATAGGCGCACATTGACACACCGTGGTTGGCTGAGCCTTCTGATTGGAGATTGGCTGCGATTGGCCTAGTCCCGGAGACAGGATCAATGTCACCAGTTTGGTGGAGGTGATGCTGTCTCTGAACTGTGCTTCCGCGACGGCAAGCCCGGATTAGCCTCCGGAGCGGGACTCAGAAAGGACACGTTGACGGCGGACGCGTCGAGCCTGGGACTAAAGTTGATTTGATTCTCGCCCAGCTCGTCACCGGAAATGAACGCGTCTGCATGGTTTTCCCGGCCTTCCATGTTGGCGCGCTGAGCTCACATTGCCCCAGTGGTCGTGGTCACATGACACCAGGCTGGAGCGGTCTATGAGGTCCCGCCCGGCCGACCGCGCCGAAGGACGGATGCCTTCGTGGTCAATTCTAGACCATCTCCAACGGACACTGTCAGAAAGTCAATGTTGTCCTGCAGGCCCGACGTCTGCCCCTCTGCCGTGGGCGGTGTGGGTTGGGGGGGAGGTGCGTAATACACCATGGCGCTCACCCATTTGTTTAATTTGTAAGGCTCTGACATCAATTGTTGAGCTTCATTTGGCCCATCGCGGCGTCACATGTCATCGCTAATGGAGCGAGGTGTGTGTGTGAGGGGGAGTTAGCGGGCGCGCGTGTGTGTGTGTACATGTGCGAGCATGTGTGTGTGTACGTGGTCTGACGCTCAATTTCATCCAGAGGGAGGGGAGCCAAATTGCCTACTGGTGCATCGCTGAGAAACACCGTCAGAGACACAGAGGGGCTCTGATCGGTTTTCCCAGCCCAGGGAAATGCACAGCATCATCGGGTATCAGGTTCAGTCCAATCCCCTCTAAAACCGACAAATATCAGTCCGGGTTCTTCTGTCAGCCTCCACATACCTGTTATGATGCACAGTGATGCATTATGGGACGGCTGGTTTGTTACAACCACAACACACACTGTCCTTGATTACTCTATGTGCCATTCACTATGTTACTATGTTAAACATTGGTCTTTGCTCTGCTGGAAATGACGACTTTACAACTCGAAACTGTAAAAGTCTAAGGGTAAGATTTAAAATGTTCCCCATTACCGTAGTTAGGATTTGACAAAAATGGCCAGACACAATGTCTAAAGGCTCACGTACCACAACGCAAACCCAAACCCTGACCCTAACCCGTGGACGTGATTCAACCTCACAACATGCCCTGTCATAATTAAAAACCTCTTTGTAAGCAATCTCCCGAAAACATGTTTGTGAGGTTGTACATTTTCTGAGTGGGCGCTGTGTGTCCCTCCAATCTATAAGTCACGGGTCTCAGAGTATAATTATTTAGTGTCAAACTACCATCCATTTGGGCTGTCTGATTATGGGCCATTCAGCTCCGGAAGTGATCCAAACATGACCGCAGTGACAAACCTATCAGAGGAAAATTTGAAGAAAACAGAAATTCTGTTGTGAAGGACTAATATATTCACACCCACTCAGACTGACTCATTTTACCTCACAAAAGACTTGTGTGTTTTCTATTCTAGGCAGCTGTGCAGGATGGCGAAACTTGGAATCCTTTGTAGGCTGCTGGGAGAAATGTTCCTTTGTGAAGTTCAATGGAGTATATTTTATCATACGCCTTTACATGACCAGTGAGATATTTGGAGTTGCAACAGGCTAAAGAAAGTTTGCATAGATTAGCAGTGTTATTGCAATTTTGAGCCTACTTGTGTGTTAATCAAACTAGTTTAAATGCTGGCCTTGTCTTGGGAATGGTATAATGTTTAATGAACTATTTTGGCAACCGGATCATTGATGAAGCTACGCTGTACAGGGAGCCGACTGGACACTGTCTGGAAGACATTCCCCATCACATTGTCCCAGACAACATTACCAAGGACAGGTGAGACGTTTTGACTGAAATGTAATTTAAAATGTTAATATCATTGTCCATTTTAAAGTCATGCCCATCTACGTCCTTGACCTTTCCTAAATAAATCCATTTAGCACACGTGATCCATCAGACGTTGTATATCACAAGCTGCATTTTTGTTGTTAAGCAGCTTCAAGAGGACATGCAATTATTTTCCTAGGGCACTGAAATATTTATTGCAGTAAGAATGCTTTGGTCAAGGTTCAAATGACTCCTCAGTGGCAGGAATGGAGGTCCAAAAAGGCCTGGCCTTGCTTGTGTTACAAGAGAGCGTCGGATCCAGGATAAATCCACCATCACATCTCCAAGGTCTGCTTTCCAAATGGCACTTTATTCGCCATGAAGTGCACTACTATTGACAAGAGCCCTTTGTAGTCAGGCAGCAGGATGTCAATTGGGATGCAGCACATTTATTTTTAATCCCAACAGAAACTAGTTCTAAATGAGAAGCTTTTGAAATGATTATTATGAATCAATCAGTTATCCTGCAGAGCCAATCATTGGCCGCTAATTGACTTCTTGATTTACTCGCTGACCTACCTGTTATCAACGGAATGAGTCAATAACCAATCAGGTGGTGAGATAGGGAGGGTCTTAGCTGTCAGTCAAAATGAGCCCTTGGCCTTCGGTGGGGTGGGTCTTGTTGTTGTACTAAATCATGCATCACTGGACTTATTCAATACCTGAACAACCGTGAGCTGGAAAACAGCTTAATAAAACGTGGCATAATATGAAATAACTGCATATCAGTATGGGTGTGTGTATGTTTGTGTGAGTGTAGTGAAGCAATGTTTCCCCTGTAGTGAAGTACAGCGAACATTAACATGTATTACAGTATGTGCATACTGCATTGAAAGCTCTGCTCAGACAATGGAAGTTCAACGATAACAAAAAAATACAATTCAAAATGCAATTCAAACAATGGGTAAAGCTCCGACAAATTGCACCATTAATATGTCTCCATAATAGATGTGTTTTCCCGTGACATTCTGTAACAATCTTTCCTCTATTTCAATTAGCTTAATTTAATATCACTTCTATCACCTAACATTTTTCATTGTCTGCTCTACAGTAATATCTCCAGATAAAGGTTGAAGAGAGATGAGACTGGGACCGTAGGAGATTCACTCAGGTGCATTGTGTTCATGTGTAAGTGTGTTTGCGTGTGTTCATGTGTAAGTGTGTTTGCGTGTGTTTGAGTGTAGGTTTGCTCTTGTGTGCGTGTTTGTGTTGCGCGTGTGCGTTTTCCTCTGTGTGTAGATAAGATCTCAATGGCACTCAAAGCTAAACAGAGTGCTCTCTGTCACAACAGATTTGGCGTCTCTCCTCCAAAGTGAAATGTTTAGATTATCTGTCAAACCTTCTGGCATGGGGCCAATCAACAAATTAATGTATAGCTCCTTCGGCACCTTGGTGATTTGTTACCCGACGAGTGTTTAAGTAACATATTTAGGAAACATTAATCTGTCGACAAACAAAAAAAAAACCTGCCGAGTGTATGAGAAAACAACTGTAAAACGACTCTCTTGCATTTGTGAAGTCCCCACCATGCATGGGCACAGCTCTTGGGTCATGAAGAAGCGACACTTGGCTGGGTTGTTTAGTTGTTGAACCAATCATCCTAATCATATGTATGTTTTTGTGTGTGTATTCAGCAAGGCTTTAAACTTCTCACAGATGCATAGGATGAAAGGTTCAGCATATCTCCATCACCCTCCGTGGAATGTAATCACTGGAAAGCCTACCTACCTATCATCAGCATCAATGTACTGCATAATCAAATTATAGATGCATTTACTTTGCTTGATAAATCTTTAGGAAGCAGTGGACAAGACTACAGTGGAACCAAATAGACAACAAGTGTTATTGTCCATTTTCCAAGAGGACCACAAATACACCCGGCACACCATTCCTCCCAAAAAGAAGAAGAAATTAAAACATTTGTTATCATGCTCTGTACTAAAGCATAAGCAATTTCTATATGGGAAACATCTATACCATATCTAAACTCAGCACTAGCCTAACACAATGTTCCTGTGAACTATACATATTACCCAAACTCAGCACTAGCCTAACATAATGTCCCTGTGAACTATACATATTACCCAAACCTAGCACTAGCCAAAGACAATGTCCCAGTGAACTATACATACTTCCCAAACCTAACACTAGCCTAAAACAATGTCCCAGTGAACTATACATATTACATAAACCTAGCACTAGCCTAAGACAATGTCCCAGTGAATTATACATATTACCCAAACCTAGCACTAGCCTAACATAATGTCCGACTGAACTGTACATATTACCCCAACCTAGCACTAGACTAACAATGTCCCACTGAACTATACATATTACCCAAACCTAGCACTAGCCTAACATAATGTCCTATTGAATTATACATATTACCCAAATCTCACCCTAACCTAACAATGTCCCAGCGAACTATGCATATTACCCAAACCTAGAAACATCTTCTTTGGAACACAGTTCTGTAATTTAACGACTTCCTGGGCAGTGTTTGTCATGATAACACCCACATAAAGGGTGTTGAATGGAATACTCCAGACTTCCTGCCTGGACAGGAACTAAACACAGAAGAGTATCTGTTCTCCAAAGCAGGGTTGTAAAACTCCGGTTCTTTCTATCTCAACTTGGAATGTTCTCTGTAATTAAAAGGAAAATACCAGAAACACTCTTGCAAGAAAAACGTTTATTTTATTGTCTTGGCCTTTGTTCTTCTATAAATCAAAGTTGTGTTTCATTTGGCTGTATCTTTTAAACCTTTAGACCATTAAATACCCATCACCCATCTCTCCACACACGCCAGCGCACAAAACATTGCATTCACACCCGAGTCCTTACTGAATGCTTTAAAGTTGGTCAAAAAACCACAAGTTGCTTGTGATATTAAGTATGAATACCCACTTCTATGCAGTACACTGCTCGCCACTTAGGAATGCATTAGTAAATTGGGTATTTTCAAAGCAGCATGCTTCGGATTACTCTGCCATTCATCAGCTGGTATTCTGTGTTCTTTCCCCTTCTGAATGACTGGCAACATCTGGATGCAAGGCAGCACAGTGTCTGCTCTTAAAGAGGCTGGGACACTTTGGGGGCTATGGGGCTACTGGCCACTGGGCTGACACAGACATGTGTGTGCCTCCCTGCACTCTAAACCGACAGAGGAAAGATGGACCCGCTGTCGTGCCGAGAGCAGACGTGATCTCTTGAGGAAACCTTGACGTATATTTGATTTGACCGTTTTATTACGAAAAGCAACGCGGCCTGGAATACTCGCTAATAGTAATACCATTTTTTTTAAACGTGTTTTAGAGAGAGAAAGTGAGAAAACCAATGTTTAGTCTCTCTGCCATGTTACTGATAGAACCGAAAAGCTGCTCAATGATGAGTCACTTAGGTACTGAAGATACTCCTATTCCAGATGTCGGAACACCAAGTTATGAAGCCTTCACCTCAAAGAGAGTGGCATGTTGACAAACAGAGCATTAGGACAGGAACTCCATCACAACGACAACAACATCGCAATCCCAGAGTAAACATATCGTTTCGCTCAATGGCATACTTAAATTGATTTGGAGTTCAAAAATGTCAAAGGTCACATTGGCTTTTCATACACATGCCCAAGCAGATTTTGCTCAATGAAGCCTCTGTCTGGGTTCTTAAGGCCCATCGGGCCCTGATGAGGGAAGCCTGACTGCCTTAACAGGTCACTGATGGACGGTGGACTTTTACACTGTACCTTTTACAACCTGTTGCCCTACTCAGACACTCAGAAAGATTTACCAGTATGTCTAGGAATGCAATGGAAAAATGTCAGTTCAGATTGAGAGAAAACACTCCTGTCCCAAACATACACTTTTTAGGCGGTGTGACTCCAAATTTCCCAAAGATCCCAAATTCAATCTCAGGATGTGTTTCTTTGAAACCAGGTGCATGAAACCAGAAGCAGTAGAAACAAATAGTCTAGAGCAGTAGAGGAAACTACAGCGGCCAAGGGTTCTCCGTTACGGGTGTTGAAGTGTTTTAACATAGCAGCTGCATTGCTAAGGGCTTGACAAAAACCCTAGACAGACACTAGACAGGATAGTCTTTTTGCTCTGGGCCAAGAGGATGACTGGACAGTTAATTAGATCAGAAAGCAACAGTCAATTGGTTTGCTAGCGGCCTCTTAACTTCACCACAAAGCAATGTGTTTTCAACATCCTTTTTTTGTAAGACAGACTGGTAGAAATTATTTACATGATTTGAGCCTTGCCACCTTGCTGTAGATCAATACCTGATATACCAAATCATGAACATATATATATGTTTACCAAATCATAAAAAATGATATACAGAATAGATCACAATGCTTTCATTATTAATTTATAAATAAATTCCAATAAACACCAATCCTCTTCTTTAATATTTATCAACCCTAATGTGTTGCAAAATTCTCTATTTGTTTGCTGGTTGTAGTGTGTTGCAAAATACTCTAGTTGTGTTGCTAGTCACTGTGTGTTACAGAATGCTCTAGTTGTGTAGCTGGTTTTGCTGTGTTACAGAATGCTCTAGTTATGTAGCTGATTGTAAAGGGTTACATAATGCTCTAGTTGTGTAGCTGGTTTTGCTGTGTTACAGAATGCTCTAGTTGTGTGGCTGATTGTAAAGGGTTACATAATGCTTTAGTTGTGTAGCTGGTCGCTGTGTTACAGAATGCTCAAGTTGAGTAGCTGTCATAGTGTGTTGCAGAATGATTCATTTCCATCACAGGATGGCAGTGTAGAATAGCCACGGCAGTGTGTTATGCCGCAGACAAAATGCCATTTAACCACCAAGGCCTGTGCAGGGCTTATCAGAGCTCTGTCAAAAAGGTTCTTTTCATCACTTTAAAATATTTGGTCATCTCTCTCCTCTTTCAGGGAGGGCTATCTGTTTCAGAAACATCCGTCACTGGACCAGGTCTGTTCAGATGGATAATGTGTCTGTTTAGATATAAATTATTGTTATCGTACAAAACGACCTGAAATTGACTTCATTTAACATCAGTCAAAACAATTGGAAGTAAAAATGCTGACATAATCAAAAGGCAATAGTTTACCTACTAGCAGACAAGCTTTGCCCTCTCAGTGGCAAGGTCAAAGGTCGACCCACTAAAAGGGATGTTCATGCCTGGACCTAACCAGTGCCCTGGGGCAGACACTAACCGGTATTCTAACCGTCAACAAAAGCTGCCTTGTACACCATGATGCATTGGTACCACTGATCCCACACATCTGGAGGGGAGGGGCAGGCAGGGAGGGGGTTGCGTGGGGGGTCAGATGGGCAGAGGGGGGTGAGACATGAGGGCTGATGTCCCTCTAGCGGTGTCCTAATCCATGGCCCTTCGCGGGGGGTCAATTAAGGCGGAACAGATCATTTCAGCCCCTCACTCCCCCTGACGGTTACATGCACAGTGAGGAGAGGGAGCGGGGGGGACTGAATAGTCAAGAGGTGAAGGGAGGGGAGGAGAAGGGAGGAGAGAGGGGATGGAAGGAGAGGGGAGGAGGGTGGTCTTTTTCCCCACTCAACTCGCTCTCTCTACCTCTCAAATGTTGTTTTCACTCTTAACCCTAATTCTTACAGTGGCCTCCCTCACAAGGCCTCCTAAACAGCACTTATCTCCACACACACACACACACACACATTGCACAGTGGTTGTACACCAGATTACACACCCTTGCTCTGCTTTACTAATGCTTAATTACATTAATGTGCCATATCAGTAGGCCGTTAATTATGAATGAAGATGTAATGACACCGTCGTTAATATTTAATTAAAGGGCAATAAAGTGTTATTTGGCAGCGCTACAAAACTAGACATTAATAAAGGAATGTTCTCTGCCTGTAATTAAGGGAGAGAAGAGTCTCGTCCCTCTTAAACAACCGCCAGACAAACAGATAGACGGGATCCATACAAAGAACAGGCCAGTCCGCGCTTGTGGATTCACAACCTGGTCTGCCCTACGGTCGAAGCTCGTTTAACAAGTGCGGCTGGGAAGCTGGGAAAGAAATGTCACAATTCGGCTTAGGATAATGTGTCACCTAAGTCTCTAATGTGTTACATTTGCCTCAAACAGCCTTTGTTGGCAGTGAACACACGGTGATTACCATAACGCGACTATAGGAGGAGGAGACGGCAAAGTATCTTTGTAGACCCTGCTAGATCAGCTCCATCCAGTAGTCAACGGCCGGAAGACAACCATGTGGGACTATTGGTATGGTAAGTGCTGGCTTGTTGACATACGTTTCCCTTCTTCCTCACTGCACTGGCCAGTTAACAAAACAACAGGCCTGTGTGGCTTGGATGTGTGGGCTGAGCAGGCACTCACCCAGGGCTTACACGGGACCACATGTTTACCTCAGACATGGAACCATATTCCGATCTGTGTACTCTCCAGCAATTATTCTCACGACACATCAGCGAAGTGTAAAGTTGTCGGGTTCTGCAACATCACACGCCTTAAGTCAAAGAGGAAATCGTTACCGTGCCGGAGACGCCTTTTCAGGAAGGGCCCGTGAACGGCACCGGAGTCTGTCGGTGTCCGTGGTAACCGGTCAGAGCGAAGGGGAGGCGGACATGATCGATGTCTCCTCTGCATTGATATACAGCTTCAGGGAAGGACAGTGACCTACGCAGATGGCTTGATGAAGTAGCTGACGATGTAACCTTAGAAAAGCTCCTTGAAAGCATCTGGATCCCTCAGCCTCATGGGTAAAATGAACGTTTTCATTGGGGGGAATGGTATGACAACTATGCGTTATCCATTCTGCCATGCTGCAACTTTCATTGTGCTTTTGATATCTACACTAGCTTGGACCTTTCCCTGTCTCAGATGTAAGGCCTTGGACATGGAGCTAAATGCCTAGAGAAGATGTGCTTCACATAATCAGCTGATGGTTCTTTTTCTTGCAGAATATATTTGAATAAGATTATCACTCATCTGCAGTGACCTCGAAGGATGAGCTCTGTTACTAATAGGCTTCCCTTAATGCTAATATATAAATCTCTGATATATATCCACCCTGACATTAATGACCAAATGTTACTTCTTAGCCTTGTCATTACTATCATCAAAATTGCTTTTCTTCCCTTAAAAATTCAGTTCTGTCTTCCTTTTCCGACTAATATTGTGGATAAAAGATTTCTGTACGTCAGACTCCCCATTTCTCAGTTTAGTTTAGTGAGGAAAGTTTCAGGCTTATTCTGTGCAGAAACGACGGAAAGTCTTGGAGTTTGAGTTGTGGGGTAACTTGTTGTAATATTGTGACAGATTTGGATACTGTACAACCATATCTCACTCTAATCCTTTTCTCTCTCCTCCATTCAAAATACCAGAGGCTAATATCACTGAGAAATCAGGGAGCGCTTCACTTTGCAAGCAGTAGGGTTTGTACCCAGAAACCCTTGTAATACATAAAAAAATTGACAGAAATGGAATGGTGAGATATTACCTGAGGTATTTATGAAATCATACTACTGGTAAAAAATAATATTTTAAGCGTAGCTTACTGATATATTACATATAACTCTTCAGGCCTGAATGAACAAGAAGACGTTTCTTGCGTTGCATTTCTGAGGGCAGCCATTTTCCATTTCTTCCATTCCCTCCCCCCCATCTTCCCCTCATCCCCCTACCAGGATGGCCGACATAGAGGACAGTCTTAAGGTGGTGGTCAGTACAGCCAGCCCTATGGAACTAATGCTCCTGATTGGCTACTGATGAATGAAAGCATAAAGAACAGGAACTCCAGGAAACAGTGCCAGGACTATCCCTCCTAGCGTCTATTGAAAGTCTAGCTCCCCAATGGCACCCTACTCCCTTCCCGGAGGGCTTATGTTCCAATTTATGCACCACATTGGCTCTGGTTAAAAAGAGTGCCCTGGATAGGGAATAGAGTGCAATTTGCCCTCTAGGTCACCCTGTTCGGCTTCCCATTACTCTCCCCTAACATGGCACCTAATGGAGCTAGAGGAGCTGGAGTATCAGCAGCCAGGCCTAGGGAGTTAGTCCTCCTTTACCTGGAGCCTACTGAGGGGGTTCTGTGTACACGTGGCGCGGGGGGAGGTGTTTCTGCGTATGTTAGTACAGGATCAGCGCTCAGCTTCCTACGTGCCCCTAATGAGTAGGTGATTAATGATGACTCCCGTCATCAGTTACAACGGGCTTCGTGGTAACAATGCAGTCCCAAACACAAGCACCACGGCCGCCACTTAACTGAGTGTCAACTGTCAGTAACGGCATCCCATCCAGGACCAGAGCCCCCGCCCCGCCGGACCAGGCACTACAGCGGACGCAGCTTACCCCTCCACCAGGCTTCTGGCGGGCGGTGCTTGTGAAAGGGCCCGACCGTATTACGCCGCAATTCGGAGGAATGCTAATAGTTTGCAACCCGACACTGCCTCAGTCCAGCGATACCTAAACGGCCCTCCCGAGCCAACCCCTGGACCTCCCCGACCGGGGCCCCGCCCGGCGCCGCGAAACCCACACCTGACGGGGCCCTGGCATTGAGATATCAGTGTCTTTATAGTTAGAAATCCTTCATGATTTAGCGTCGTGCTCCAGCTGCACCCATAACTCATGGCTTCGGTGGATCTTGAGCAATGCAGATCGGTTTTATTTCGGGGGTCTTTACCTAGTGTGTCTGTCGGAAAGGCGATACGGCGGGCCGGCGTCAGTGTGTTGGGGGCCGCTGATTGGCTCTATGGGGGAGAAGCAATGGGCAGCTGTCAATCTTTAGGACTTTCCATTTCTGACCCCATTGTGTCAACAACTCTGGGCTCGTGCTGTTAAGGTGCAAACCCTCAGGCATACGCAGTTCCCTCAGGCATACGCAGTTCCCTCAGGCATACCCAGCCATGGCCCGGAAATATTGGTTCTTTTAAATATGACAAAAAAAACCCCACATGACAGATCATTAAAGATGTGATCTTTATAGACTTGCCTCTACGTTTACAGTAAATTCAAAATCAATTCTCACAGGTACTTCAGAATCGACTTAATCAATACACAAACAAGTAGCATACAGTAACCCTGGGTTTCAGTCGGAGGGGAAACCCCACACCTTCCAACATAGAGCTCCACCTCTCCTCCACAGAGAGACGGGTGGAGGGGGTAATAGAGTGAAATGGAACAGCACAGGTGGAAAGGAACTAGGACAGAGTGGTGGATGAGGTTGGGTGGAGTCCAAAGATTAGGGGGCCATTGTCGTAACAACAGCACTGGTAACACCAGAAGAAGTGAGAACATCCAACACCTCCCATCAAGGTACTTAGGGTGTCCTCACCTAGTTAGCTAGGTGGTATAAAGACAGCTGGGGTGAGGGGGGCTATTAGGGGACACTGTGGAAACTCACAGCCCCAAGCCAAGGGGGTGGAGGGGGTGGTTCCTTGGTCCACGTGTGAGGCTGTCACAGGAAATGTCTGGGTCCAGCAGACTTCTGTTTGTCTTCATGGGGTGTTTGTGTGCACGTTGTCCCCTTCAGTCTATGGGGATTCAGTGGTCCGCGGTAAAGGAAGCTGTTTTAGCACATTCGTAAAAGCAGTATTTAGCATTGTCACAACAACAGTTTATGAACAGGGGAGCTATTGTGAAAACGTAATGACACACTACAAAGTCAACCTCTCTCAAAGCCTTGTAGCCAGTAATCCTCTTTCTTCAGCTACTTCCTTGTAGTCTGCAACCCTCTCTATTCAAGTGACTTTCTTGTAGCTAGTGACACTATCTCTTTCAGTTACTGCCTTGTAGCCCTCACCCCATACTCTTTCATTTACTTGTACCCAGCGAACCTCTCTCTTCAATTTGCTCCGTTGTAGTCAGGGCCCCTCTATGTTTAAGTTGCTCCCATGTAGACCGGGTCCCTCTGTGTTTAAGTTGCTCCCATGTAGCCAGGGTCCCTCTGTGTTTAAGTTGCTCCCATGTAGCCAGGGTCCCTCTGTGTTTAAGTTGCTCCCATGTAGCCAGGGTCCCTCTGTGTTTAAGTTGCTCCCATGTAGCCAGGGTCCCTCTGTG
>JACXGK010010052.1:0-18685 GCA_016801125.1 Novumbra hubbsi
TGACAACACTAACAACCAGTGAACTCCACTGAATCAGCATGTAGCATACTGACAACACTAACAACCAGTGAACTTCACTGAATCAGCATGTAGCATACTGACAACACTAACAACCAGTGAACTTCACTGAATCAGCATGTAGCATACTGATAACACTAACAACCAGTGAACTCCACTGAATCAGCATGTAGCATACTGACAACACTAACAACCAGTGAACTCCACTGAATCAGCATGTAGCATACTGACAACACTAACAACCAGTGAACTTCACTGAATCAGCATGTAGCATACTGATAACACTAACAACCAGTGAACTCCACTGAATCAGCATGTAGCATACTGATAACACTAACAACCAGTGAACTTCACTGAATCAGCAAGTAGCATAATGATAATACTAACAACCAGTGAACTCTCACTCAACTGAGACATTTTTACATTTAACTATAGTGTCGCTGTTGCAAAGGCCTATTTGCTGCCATTGAATTCTACACAGTATGCCAATCTTCTCTTATGGAACAAAACCTGGTACTCACCGGTAGAGAGAATACTCTTGAGGAAGGTGAAGTTCTCTCCAATTTTATCAAAGTCGGGGAATTCAGGTAGCAGCTTAGCTATCTCCTCTAATTCTGGCAGCATTTTGGTTAGTTTGTCTGAAAACCAGAGATGGACAAAGAGTCAGGGGGAAAACATTCATTAAACATACTATAGGGACACATTTGTCTGTGATTCAAAACTGAACAGCTTCATATTGAAAAATATGTTATTATTAAGTCCTCCATATACCCTGAAATGCAAGAAAAAAAAAGGGAACAGGTGATCATCACAGAAGAACACCTAGTCAATTAAATGTCAGTCTGTCCAGTTAGGAATCATAAGCGATTGGGAATCTACGCAGGGATTCACACAAGTTGGAACAGCCTGTTATTTAAATTGTTCACTTTGATTTTCGGTGTGAGTTTGAACCCAGCCCGCAGTTGTTTGGTGATATTTGTTTCCAATTACCGTTGTTACGTCATTTGGTTCTCAATGACTTACACACTGTACAGAAAAGATTTTGGTCTTTAATATATATCCTTTTTCTAGGCGGCCGATGTGCAATTTAAGCGTTCCCTTACTTTCTTTTTAGCAGTGTACTACCATTTGGATGTGTAAGGGCTCTATGACATATACTGTTCTACTGTCTGACAGGCTCTACAATATCTATCATACATGGTATTTAACAATAGTGCATCACATGTGAATGTCAACTGGCTGTAGGAGAGGGATTTCATGGCACACCTACCTAGGTCAATCTGTTCACTCATCTCCCAGATAAAGTCCGGTATCACCCAATTATATTCACTCATATCTGGGAGCATATCCTTCCACTCGTCGTACGTCTGGAAAAGCAAAACATGACTTGGTATTTTAATCATACTGACCGTTTCTGATTTTACAGAGAAACACATTTAAAGAGACAGGTTAGAAGAGAGCAGTAGGATGCACCCCAGTGTCTCTAGCAGTGGAATAATGGACAAATGATCTGATATGAATGGGAGCTGGGTGCTAGAGAGCAGTAGGATGCACCCCCAGTGTCATGTATGATACCCCCCTAGGCTTGGGTAGGGGTATCATACACTATAGCAGGAAGTGTTGGCGCTGCCATCTTTGCATCCTTCTGCACTGAGGAAAACAGAGTAGCGCATTATTTATTTGAAAAAATAGACAAGTACGGGATAACTATTGCGTTACGTTACTTATTCCCATTAGAAGTTGTCTGACTACTGTAACGTGTTACTTATGTAACACATACTTTGTAAAACATTTCCCCCAACACTGGTGCCTCTCTTTTTTATTAGGCCCAAACGTCCTTCCCAGATAACCAACTCTTGAGCTAATCTCAGCTTTGCTACCGCTAGCAGTCAGGCACCATACGTGTGTAAACACATCCTGGCAGAACGGCAGTCAAATGCAGAGGAATTCCCCTCTGCTCCACTGGGTGGAGTAATTAGACTAAAACATTACAGTCAGATTAGCAGGTAAATACCCTCTTATCACAAGACCACGGAAAACTGGATCTGTGTGTTTGTTATCTAGATGTTCTTAGCAAGCAGGTTCAGGCGAATTATTGTTGAGTACCAAGTTATCTCTACATCTGAGAATAACTACAAAAAAAAGACTAAATATAAGATAGATATTCGCACACAGCTTGTGAAGTTAACTAAATAACAACAACGGTTCCCATAAAAAAACATCTCCCCCATTTACACACTTGCTAGCAATTTACACTTTTGGCCAACTCAACATACTACTTGATATTATAAATATGTAAACCATGATCTCCATTGGCAGCATCACTGCCTACATCACGCCGTGTTTAGTGATTTCTCTAGTGAGCGAAAGGATGCTGCTTACCGTTTGACAACAAAAGCCAGCATAACCTTTTGTTGAAAAACAACAATTCTGCAGTTTCGGATATGACCCTAAAAGTGTAAACCTCACTCGGTATCGGGTACCTTTTTAGCAGTGTATCCGCCTCCAACCGCCGATCCCAACAAGATGTAGCGGAGCTTGAGCAGCCTCGAGGCCAGGCGTAGCATCCAGAAATTGCGCTGCTGCTGGTAGCGCCAACCCCCATGGCCTCTAGGTGGAGGTTTGGGGGGTCGCACGGGCAATCGGGACATAGAGGTGAAGTGACGAGCCGCTGATCGGTGCGGGGTGCGCGGGGGGTTGGTACTGGCATTGTACCGGTGGTGAATGGCACGAGACAGCGGGTGCAGTTTCTGCAAGGGCATCCTGAACCTCAACCCCATGTTGGGGGACACCAGGTTCCTGCAGGCCACGCTAACAAAACAGAGGCACAGAGGCGCAGAGGTATTTAGACTCGCAAGGAAGCTAAATACTAAATATGTAATAGATGATGAACAACATTAACATAACTACTTTACGATTAAAATAGATCTGGCTAAATACAATAGAGAAACATTCCTTACTAAAATAATTGTACCTAGCTGACTAACAAAGTAAACCTTTACTAAAACTGACTACCAGAATGTCGTTAAAAACTGACTACCAGAATGTTGCAGATGGCTAACACACTACGTACCAAGGCTACGTTAACTAGCTGGACGCTACGGAGGAGTAGACCACTTCTTAGAGACTTAGTGACATTTTGCACTGATCATATTTCATATAAACTGATTGACCAACAGTGGAATAACAATCTTTCCTAATCAACCTCTTGCCAATTGCTGTATATCTAGCTGCTAATTGACGTCAACGACAGTAGGTACCGTTATAGCTAGCTAACATTAGCTTCCATACTCCACTCATGAACTTCCTATGGCTGTTTGTGCATAGATTTGCCGTATAGTTATAATAGTTAGGATTATTGCTCTCAACATTAATGCCTCGATATAACACAGCTGACCACCCTACTGTGTAGCAACGTAATGTACACGGGTTACCATACTACACCTTTCCGCATGCCCAGCCAACTACTGTAATGTAAGCTGAAGTGAATTAACTAGCGCTAAAGGTTGAGCTTTTCAAAATAGTATTAACACACTTACCATGCCATTTCGCTTCCAACTCGTAGCATAGTGCTATTACCAACAAGAGGTAAACTGTGTTATAAATTTGCGCTTAGGCACACCTCATATCATTTTTACAGCTAGTACACATCGGCTAGCTTACTAGCTAACAAGGACACATCAAGAAATTAGAATGACAGCTCTATTTCCTGGACAACCTCTAAATCAGCACTGGCAAAATACCGTTCACGGTGCTAATAGTTCCTATCTCTGTAACACACCGATAATCATTCATATCTCATCTCTCATACGACACAAACATTTGAACGTTTTACCCTAAATCTACAACAAAATGATTGCTGTTGGGATGCACACAAACAGTAAGGTTTTTATGACTATCATTCAGGTTTTATACAACTACTTTCCCAAATGTAATCTTAGATAGGAGATATTCAAGAGAATAATTGTATTATTTAATGAATTTATATTCATGAATGTGTAAAACAATTGCCTATATACAATCGTGACGACCCGTCATTCCAGGTCGTGTCATAACTAATCTCATAGAACCCCATGTTCGCCAAATCCATTTTCTTGTACCGAGTAATCATTTGATCAAATCAACAATGTTTGTGATGATTATTGGTGACATGTCGGTGGAAATATTAATATTGTCAAGTAGTTGGTTAGCACGTAACTAGAACAAAACGACCCCCTATCATCGGCAACCCTCCCAAATTATCAGACACCTTACTATTTTGTTGAATTACATTATAATTCAAAATTATACAAAATAGCATGTTGTTAAGTTTTACTTAACGTAACGGTTATCGTGAATACCGGCATATCGCGACATCCCTAGTTCACACTTGGCATGATATTTCCCCGCCAAATTGAACAACGAGACTGGAAGAGGCGACGCACAAAAACATCACGCGCCAGTAAGCACACAGCTTCGGCAATCTTTAGAACTAAATCTTGCAAAGCTGAATAAAGCTCATATACATTCAGTTTCAAGAAATCACAAGACATTTAAATTAGATGTTATGTACCATTGGTGTCTACATGTCACCTAGCATGCTTGAGGTTGTAATACAACTTCTTGGAGCACTGACAATTTACATAATCTCGCGCCAAATTCTCGAAAGACCAGAGACCCTAGTTTCGCGCGCTGAGACTAAGCTCCGGTCACCGTGTTGATTGACAGGCATTACAGCCCGTCAGCGAGAATCCTTGAAGTGGTAATAGCCAATAGCAAACCGAACAGTTCTTGGCAGGCGGGGAAGCGCGCTGTTGTAGGTTCTTATTGATTCAATCCCATAAAACGAATCTATACGGAGTAGTTGGGAATTTTACTAAGAAATTGTGTACGGATAACGTTTGACGGTGTATTATACGTTATTTAATAACAAGCATTTGGAAGAATATACAGGTAATATGACGTTGTAATTTGGCAAGTTTGGTGATATGAAAGTTGGCAACTGGCTGAAACTTGGCACTGTGTTTGCCTCATTTAAAACAGCTAGCTAGGTGTAGCGAACTGGCTAACTTTGCGGAGTGTGAATTCGAAATATTTTAATGTTGTGTGACATGAATAACTCGTTAGGAGTTTGATCTGAAATATGTACCAAGTGATGTCAGTGTGATGAATTAAATGTGTTTTTCATGGTTGTTAACTAGTACAGTTAATCAATCTATTAGCTAGTTAAGTTAACATTTGCTAGGCTAATAATGTAACGTGGTGTGCTGTCAATGTCGATTACCGGGTGGATGTGTTGTGTGGGTGCAAAAAATTTGCTAGTTGTGTAGTTTCAGATCAGACATTTAAATAACTAACCATAGTACAGTACACATTTGTTGTTTGCTAACTAGCGGCTGGTCACTTACTAGCTAAAATAGCTAGTGGACCATGGTGGTACCTTGTTTTGTGTACTTTCACTGCCATGGATATTGTTCACTTGTATTAACGAAATATTAACTTCTTCAACCAGCCGAGTAAACCAAGTTAGCGCGCTTTCTTGAATAATACAATACGGTCAAGATGTCCTTGCCTGTAAATAACGGTCACTGAACTTTAATGTTAGTTAACATTGATTACGAGATGTTGTATATTGCTTTTATTGTGTAGTTGGGTGAGTCAATTCAACAACTAGATTTGGTGAAGTATTAACGTTACTGCCTTTGCCTGGATGTGTCGCTACCCTCATTCTCAGCGCCTCCAGCTGACTCGAGGAAGCCAGAAAACCAACTTCCAAGCTGAACAAAAAACACGCTAATATTTAAAGTTCTATGATTAAATACCACTTGCTGTAAAAATACCTTTTACATTATAGTTAAGACCGTAACGGTGTTCAAAAAATATTTAAACAATGTCTTCGAAACGTTGTCAGGAAACCACATTGTTTGATTCAAGTCCTGTCTTCGCGCGCGCATGGGGTCACAGGGACTGCATTTAAAAGGGGGTAGGCGTGGCTTATCAACTCGATTCTCACTCTATTGTCAGTATGGCATGTTTCAGTATGGTGCGCCCTGGCCATTGTGAATGGGAAAGGAAATTGGAGAGGCATTCTTTACTGACATTATAGAAAGGGGGAAAAAATGTTTTACCTAATGAGTGGTATTAACAAATACCGGTTGGCAGAGTCATATTTACAGGAAAGATGTAGTAGCGAGACTGGATCATGCAGGTTTTTTCAGTTGACGCTAAGATGCTTTTAAACTAGCCAACAGATCTGCTGTAACCATTTCTGCACATGACTGACTTAAAGTTGGTTGGTCCTGTCTTTATCAGGACAGTTATACAGTTGGAGCAAAATGTGGTTTGAGACATTTCAATTCAGGAATAGTAAGTGTACCACATTTTCCCATGAGTCTCATTGAAGTTGGATGTCGGTGTTGTCTTAACTCGACTGATTTTGTCTTCATGGTAAGTAGTTAATCTGCAGCAGCCATTTTGGAAGGCTGGTTATTACACAACAAGGATCCTGGTTGGCTGAATGTCCTGTTTTGCATTTCAAAGTGGGCGGGTAAAGTAACGCCTGCTGGCTACTGCTAACCAGGCCGCTGCCGTTTGCCCAGGTCCGCTGCCATGTGGATTCAAGTGCGCACCATGGATGGCAAGGAGACCCATCGGATTGACTCCCTGTCTAAACTCACAAAGGTGGACGAGCTGCGCCTCAAGATCTCTGAGCTGTTCAAGGTTGAACCAGAGAGGCAGAGGCTATTCTACCGGGGCAAGCAGGTGGGAGGCATGGATATTCTGTTTCACCGGGGCTCATTTAATCCGTGGAATCCAGAAATTGTACCTCTGTCTATACGCGTGGCGTTCCAACTAGTAATTTCTGAATTGATGTTTTGGTCCCAGATGGAGGATGGCCATACCATCTTTGACTACAACGTGGGTTTGAACGACATTGTGCAGCTGCTTGTTAGACAGGCTCCGCCCCCTGCTGCTGTCCTGAAAAGCAAGGACAAAGAGGCAGAGCTGTCTGACTCTGACTCTGGCTGTGGCTCGGCGCAGAGCGAGTCAGACAAGAGCTCAACCCACGGGGAGGCCGAGGCACCAACCGCCGGTTCCTCAGCACAAACCGATACGCCGGACTTAGTGGACCCGGGCTTTGGCCTTTACAAGGTAAATCACGGAACCGCCAAATGGATGATATTATTTCTGTTTTGGCATTGTTTGACCCATGAAGAAAATGGAGTGGAATTACACCAACTTCATTTGAAAATGCCACTCTGCTTATTTTCTGGAGCATTAAATTGGGGTTGAATACAAAGTTGAAGCCTAAATGATGAAATAAGCCAAACGGTGGATTTCAGTCAATTGGGTGAGTGTTTTCTTCTATGGTTCATTGTAAAGCATCAACTCTTTAAACCCTCCCCCAGATCAACGAGTTTGTTGATGCCCGAGACCTGAACATGGGCGCCTGGTTTGAGGCCCAGATGGTGAACGTTACCAAGATGCCCGTGGAGGAGGGCTCTGATGCTGAACGTGGCGAGGAGGAAGTCATCCTCTACCACGTCAAATATGAAGAGTGAGCCTTTTGTCTTCTCTCGCCTTTAAGAACCTGATGAATGGACAGCTGTCGTGTCCCATTAGAGAGCTGTGTATTCATAAAACTGTGTTCATGTGGAACTTGTTGACATTTAGATGTGTGTGTGTGTGTGTGTGAAAGAAGTCTCATCATCTCTTGTTCCCCCTGAGATGTGTGCCGGTTTACTTTGTTTAGAGGAATCACCACTTGGTATATAAAGTATTGCCAACTGAGGTCTGCCTGTCCATTTCCTTCTCATTTGTTTGAGGTATTGAATGGGTCACACCTCAGGAGTGACAAGATATTTGAATACTTGCTTTGGCGAGCAGCGTGTCAATACCAAACAACAGCACTTGTTTTCCGTATTCGTGGCAGAACACTTCCTCTTCCTATTCAGACATTTCTATTGGTTTCATAAATAACCCACCATCTCCTGCTGTAACTGATCCCCAAGGCGTTTTTTCCCAATCGCCAGAACCTAAGACAAAGAATATTGAGTTATTACTTGAATGGACACGTTCTACCTCAAGCGTTCCCTGCTAGTGCTTGAATGGACATGTTCTACCTCAAGCGTTACCCGCTAGTGCTTGAAATGTGTAATGCTTGATTCCTCCTAGAATTACAAACAATTTGAACTGCTTTTGTTTTTTCCTCTCAAATACGCAAGTTGCTCTACTAAAAGCCACCGTTCATGTAGGAAGCACCTGCTGTGCCTCTGAGCCTGCCTCTGAGCCTGCCACTGAGGCGCTGTGTGGTTTCTCCAGCTACCCAGAAAACGGTGTGGTGCAGCTGCGGTCCAAGGACGTGCGTCCCCGGGCTCGGACCGTTTACCAGTGGCACCAGCTGGAGGCTGGCATGGTGGTCATGGTGAACTTCAACCCAGACGATCCCAAGGAGCGCGGATACTGGTACGACGCCGAGATCCAGAGGAAGAGGGAGACGCGCACCGCCCACGAGATCCACGCCAAGATACTTCTCGGGTAACCGTGGGACACCTCCCGAACTACGTCTGTGAATCGCTGGTTGTGGAACTGGAGGGGTTAATGTGTTGGTTGACGCTGATGCTGCGTTCCTCCGATTGTGATTGTACTTTTGGTATTGTCACTCGTTTTTAAGTTGTGATTCATTGTGCAGTTCTGTGTAGTAAGAGGATGTGTTGATTCCAGGGAGGCTGGTGACTCCTTAAACGACTGTCGCATTATGTTTCTGACTGAGATCTACAAAATTGAGGAGCCTGGAGCCTTGGATGGATCTGGAGCTGGATCTGATAGTCCACTGAAAAGTATGTAGACTATTTGTCTGTTTCTTCCTTCCCACCAGGGACATGTTCTTTATAGATCAAATAGCATTTTGCTCAAACTTGGATTTCCTGTGTTGTTGTTTTAATTGAGTCCATTTCCATTTGGTACTGATTGTTGAGCTGTCCTGATGACTCAGGCAAAGTCCCACCTACTTGACTACATTAACATGTTGTCCATGCTGGTACAATGAAGTCATTTGGCAGGTTCTACAGTGGTGAGACCACCCCTTTGGCGCATGACTCCCTAGTGATGATCCTACCCAAAACCCTAGTGTTGAAAGTACCATGCTTTATCAGTGGAGCTGAACGGCCAGATCAGTAAACATCTGTATCGTTTTGTGACTTGCAACGTACAGTTGCAGCTAGCTATACTTGTTCCTCTTTTATGGTCAGGGTGTTTATCAGATTGGTTTTTGTTAGGAGTGCATGTAAAATGCATACCAGCTTCCAAATGTTTTCTAGGTTGCCTTTTTTATGTAATGGCAGTTTAAAGATAAAAAAAAAACCTGCCAAAACGTTTCCTGCTAATTCTTGGGTACTGGTTTGGGCAGTCGGCACTGTACAGAAATATCTTCATGCGTTTCCTTCAGATGTGTTTCCTTATAGCCACACGATCATGCGAGCATTTAGTAGAGCAAAGTGAAGGCCAAGGCAAATGCATTATTAACATTTATTTCAGTTACAACTAAACAACAAGATTGGTGATCATGTACTGCGAGGGTTAATGGGGTCTCCTGCGCCCGCTCTCCGCAGGGTCTAACGGACCGGAGTGCAAGCGCTGCAAAGACAACCCCAACAAGAACTGCCGCTGGTGTAACTGTCACGTGTGTGGCGTGAAGCAGGACCCCAACAAACAGCTGCTGTGTGACGAATGTGACATGGCGTTTCACATCTACTGCCTCAACCCCCCGCTGACCAGCCTCCCGGAGGACGATGACTGGTCAGTCCTCAAGTCTCGGGTCGTTTGATATTTGACTATGGAAGACTGCTCCCGTGTCAGACTGTTCTATCTGGTAAACTGATGTTTGGACTGGCTGTCTGGCCGCTGTAGAAGGGTTTGAGCCATTCAGTCAGGGGGCGCTAACAATGTTTTTGGTGGAGGTCTGTGATTTTCTTAAAGCTGTTTTTCTATTTGGGGATTTCTAATTATGGGGTGATGAGGTCGTCTGCACAGAGAACACCCGTGGGCACTACGTTAGCGTTCCCCGGCCTCTTAACCTGTGCTACAGTGAAGTGTGGTCCGTTACCTCTGCATTTGGGGAGACATCTCCTCCTACATGTATTCAGTGGACCAGCACAATTTTCTATCGTGCCAAAAAACCTTTGCAGGGCTTTTGTACTGCACATTTTGTGTGTCCTGGTGTGGCCATGTTCTGACTTGTGTTTCTGCTTTAATCTGTGCAAGGTATTGTCCTGAGTGCCGAACCGATTCCAGCGAGGTGGTGCTCGCAGGGGAGAAGCTCAAGAACAGCAAGAAGAAGTCCAAGATGGCTTCTGCCAGCTCAACCAGCCAGAGGGACTGGGGGAAGGTACTGAGAAATGGCATCGTCTAGATGCTTTCTGACATGTTCCATCCATCTAATGGTTAGTTGGCCTTCCAGAGTGTTTATGTGACCTCTTGACCCTGCAGGGCATGGCTTGTGTCGGGCGCAGCAAGCAGTGCACCATCGTTCCCTCCAACCACTACGGTCCCGTTCCTGGGGTCCCAGTTGGAAGTATTTGGAAGTTTAGGGTCCAGGTGAGTCTCTTCCGGGTTGCTGAAACCGATAATCAAAGGGTGTTTTTATGCAAAAATTACATCACCTTTTTTGGTTAAATGTCCATTTTAGATTTGTTTGAGATTAACGTGGAGTGAATTGATTCTGTAGTCTTTGTAGTAACCGCTTTAGCTTCTGGGGAAGTAGTCCGCTGACATTTCAGTGTGTGTGTTTTGTGTGGGCAGGTGAGTGAGTCCGGTTGCCATAGGCCACATGTTGCTGGGATCCATGGGAGGAGCAACGATGGGGCTTATTCTCTGGTGCTGGCAGGAGGCTACGAGGATGACCAGGCATGGAGACTATCGCTAACAGTCATTCTCTGAATGTCCTTAACCGCGTTGTGAGCGGTTCTAAGCATGAGGACACGGGTAAATGTTGTTCCATTTGGTTGCCAGGACGATGGCAACGAGTTCACCTACACCGGTTCTGGAGGACGAGACCTGTCCGGCAACAAGAGGACGGCGGAACAGTCGTGTGATCAGAAGCTCACCAATATGAACAGGTAATCCAGGGGAAACGTCTACGTCTGCACAGAGAACACCCGTGGGCGCTACGTTAGTGTTCCCCGGCCTCCTAACCTGTGCTACAGTGAAGTGTGGTCCGTTACCTCTGCATTTGGGGAGACATCTCCTCTCCTACATGTATTCAGTGGACCAGCACAGTTTTCAATCGAGCTCCTGCTAGCTTTCTGAAATGTTTGTTTTGTATGTTGTGGAGACCGGTGGGAGAGCCAAAGACTGAATGAAGTGTAAAGACTATATAGAAATACTTACTTAAAATAAGTTATTACACTTCATTTTCATGGATTTCAATGGATTCTATTGAAGTTGTTTAAATCCTAAACGTCAGTCTGGTCCAACGTTCCTTGTGCCCGCGGGTCTGGCAGGGCTCTTGCTCTGAACTGCAATGCCGCAGTGAACGAGAAGGATGGTGCTGAGGCCCGAGACTGGAAGGCCGGAAAGCCGGTCAGGGTGGTGCGAAGCTCCAAGGGCCGCAAGCACAGCAAGTTCAGTCCCGAAGACGGAAACCGATACGACGGCATCTACAAGGTGGGTCCACTATGTTAACCGATTGGTGTTACAAAGGAAAACCAATGCAAAGTGCCGATTGTGTTGGCTTCTTGTTGACTGACCAATATGTCCACGTCTCTTTCAGGTGGTGAAATACTGGCCGGAGAAGGGGAAGTCTGGCTTCCTGGTCTGGAGGTACCTGCTGAAACGCAACGATGACGAGTCAGCACCATGGACCCGGGATGGCAAGGACCGTGTCAAGAAGCTGGGACTCACCATGCAGGTAAGGGGGGTGGCATGTCCTGTTCCCGTCACGCTAAGGTCCGGTCTCGTTTTGATGTGTGGCATTGAAAACTGATATTTTTCAGTATCCCGAGGGATATCTGGAGGCCCAGGCAGCCAAGGAGAAGGAGAAGGAGAGCAAGGAGAAGGAGAACGAGGAGGTGACTGAAACACCCACCAAGGGCAAGCGGAAGAGGAAGTCTAATGGTAGGTGGCTGCTCTGCAGCTCCAATGTTGGCTTCTGCTGCAGTTCATTTGTGGTGTGAAAAGGAGGAATATACGCTCACCTGTGGCATTTGTCTTTTGTAGCTGAAGAGAAGCCCTCCCCAGTCAAGGGTACCCCCAAGAAGATGAAGGTGGAGGCTTACAGACTGACCAAAGAACAGAAGGCTTGGATCAAGGAAGACGAGCCCAACAGGAAGTTATGGGATGAAGCCATGGCATCTCTGGCTCTTGGCCCGGTGAGAACAGCCTCTCAAGATTCCACCCTGTTGTGCCGCCTCAGTGCATCTAAGCTGTTCAAATGCTGCTTAATAAAAGCCCATATTCAGTGCCAAACTAAGCTTTAGGGTATTCAGTGTTGGTGTAGTGAGGGTGCGAGGAATTGGAAATTAACAAGATGTTTTGGATAATAATAGCCTTAAGACGGCGATATTATTTGGCAACGTTTTTATTGATTTCCGCTGTTGTGCCTGTCCGGTTAATTTTTCATTGTTGGTGTGCATTGGTTAAACGTTTTGCCCCGATGAGGAATCTTGTGTTACCGTGTTGGTGTTTGGCAGTGGCTGTAACTGACGGTGACATGGTGTTTGAGAGCAGATGCCGCTTGGTTTAACTGTGTGGTTCGGGGTGAAAACCACTAAACATGGCTACTTCCTCGCTGTCTGTGGTAATGAGATGTGGTCGACCTGAGTCCCTGCTGTGGAGGAGGACGCTGTTACACCAACGTAATGGTCTTTTGTCAACTGTGGAGCTCTATGGGATGGAGGCAGCATATGTGAATGTGTAGTGAGAGGTGTCATGCTTGGTTTTTCTCTTCTGTGCATCAACTATAATTAATATGCTTTTGTAAGAATTCTATTTTTCATTAGAGGTTCACTCACCTGTCCTCTTATCCAAACTAATTGTAATGTGTAGAATGTTTGTTTTTTATGAGGCTGCCCGTGGAATGTTAGTGGAGAGGCTGAACATGCAGGCATGCAAGCGGGCTTGTGCCTTGGCCTCTGCTGGAGAGATGTATCCACAACAGAAGGCTGTCCTCGTCATTTATATTAGATAATGCCGAATGAATGGTTCCTTTCTGAATGCTGTCATGGAATCTAAATCCTTTTTTTTTGCTGTCTGGTATAGAAAAATAGTGTTCAATATTTGCCCCTTTCATTAAAATTCTAACACTGACATGCAATTTTGTTTATAATTTAAAAGTATGATTTACACTTTTGTATTAGTTTTGTTCGACTGGGACATCAAAACTTAAACCAGCACATTACCTACTGAACAGAAGTTAAACAAATTACCTCATTTGGTTAGCTATTCAACTTGACATCTTGAATTTGTTTGTATGTTAAGGGAAAAAAAGGGTGCATGTCAATTTGTTTGCACCAATTCTTTTTTCCCCATTTGTGTGGCGGTGTGCTTGTTGATTCCCTGTATGTATAAATGTGCATTACAACCTGTAGGTTTCAGTCTCGCCACTTACCAAGACGTTATATTTTATTTTCCCAGAGATTTTTGAACAAGGTTGAGGAAGTCTTCCTGTGTATATGCTGCCAAGAGGTAGTCTTCCAGCCAATCACCACAGAGTGCCAACACAACGTCTGCAGGGTGAGGGGCGGGGCCTCCGTGCCATCCATTCACTGACAAGGTGCCTTTTTAATTCCCATTGTGTGAAACAAACCATATTGAAAGGTGAACTTTGCCTTGTGATTCTAGGAATGCCTTCAGCGGTCTTTCAAGGCGGAGGTGTATTCTTGCCCAGCATGTAGGCACGACTTGGGCAAGAACAACCCAATGACTGTCAACAAACCCCTCCAAGCCCTCCTCACCCAGTTCTTCCCAGGATACAGTAGTGGACGATGATGCTTGGCCCGCGTGGGGACTTCATGAACTATCAGGGCAATTAAGCAGTTCAGCACAGGCAAAACAATTCCAAAATAATTGCTGTTCTTAATATATTTTTGCAAATGTAAAACTGTCTTTGGACTGAAATGCCGTCTCTACTTTAGCCAGTTGGTCATGACTTCTATTGGACTGCCTTGATTTCTGTTGATCCTAATGTCAGTGAATGCAGTTCATCTAGATATTTCCCAGATCAGAACATGGCTCTAATTAAATTCCTCAAAGGTTTTAAGATGTCTACTGTATGTATACATTACAGGTTCTTTTGTCAGAGCAGATGCAATGATGTATTTTTATATTTTAGAAACACTCCCTTCATGGAATGTACATTTTTTAAGTGTGTTGCCCAAGAGTAGGGACCCGAGCTCATGTATTTCATAAGTGACGCACAATTAATGAATCCTTTTGCCATCTGCCTTTTTTGTGTCTTTGTGTACTAGATACAAATTGCCTTGTTCCTACTATCACCTGATGGCATGATCTACATGTGGGCATTGCTTCGTTGTGTAATTCACTGTGTGTTGCTGTGTCCAGAGCAGCCTGTGATTCAGTACATGGCCGCAGTAGAATTATGGCCATGTAACTGATCTCACTTCACCTGTTATTTTTAAGTATGCATAGAAATGATTTAGTCAAAGCGGTTGTTGTGGTCATTAGTTTTTGAATGAACTTTCGAGTAATGTACAGAGCATATTTGATCTTTGAGAAATATGCTTATTGGCTGAGGCTTTTACATTTTTTTATTTCCATGTGTTTTCTGATTTATTTCAGAACCGCACAACTACTCCAGAAAAATGTATACCGTTTCACTAATCTATAATGTGATTTTTCTATTGTTCCCATGTATTTTCTAGTAATTCTCCATTCATTGTTAAATGTGTCCTTAACCCTTCAACTGCTGTCAAAGCACAGTTTACATTTGATGTTTGAACATACCCAAAGATGTCAAATGCTTAGCCTTTTGTATGGTTGCGTACAATTCCCGTTTAGGTGTTTCAGACGCTTTGAAAAGCAGGCAGTGGAAAATGTAAACATTGAACTTGAAAATATTTAAGATCGAGTAATGTTATTTTTCTCAGTTACTTTGGTTTTATTCCAATATTGCAAAATGCCAGTGGCTGCAGATGTTAGTAATACCTCATATTTTAAAAATTTGCATAGACTGGAAATTTTATATTTTCTAAAATTGTATATTTTTAGCACTGGTGTTGTTGTAGTTACTGCTTGCACATGTTTTCCCAAAGTGCAGAATTTTCCAATAAACCTTAATCCTTTTATAAATAACAATGACTAAATCTAAAAGGTTATTGGAATCAAACCAATCAAGGTATATACTGTCAATAGTTTAAATCTTTTAGGGTTTTTGTGTTAACTTGCTTTCAAAACCTAATTACTACGGAATGTCAATTTCTATCGTGAATATTGACACACCTTCAATTGATGCCATATTTTATAAAAAAATGAAAAAAGCTTCACCATCTTTTGGATGTCATTGAATTATCATACATCGACTTGTTTCCCATGGCGCGGCTGGTGTTTTACTCCAATCCCTAGGGAATCTTATGATATAGTAGTAGGCCGACATTTGAAGTATACTGCAATTCCGTTGTGGTGCTTTTCTGGCGTTGTGGGATGACCCTTCTTGGAGGTTCGCGATGATTTTTAGTCTTCAGAATGAGTGGACGTTAGCGTGTGCTATTGGTCAATTTGTCCATCTATTAATGAGATCATCCAAAGAGCTCGTCAGAACGTATACTACACACGAGGTCTGGCCAATCACTGAGCTGTGTTAGCTCTGGAAGGAGGAGTGAGGCCGAGCTTTGCTCTGTGCAGCCAGCTAGCTAATGCTCAAATATAGTCGATCGTGTGGATTTTATAGAACTAGACATAATCGTTTGAGGAAAAATAAGGAAACAAACGCATTTTACTGCTGGAGGTAACATTGAACGATTTTATATTTTGATGGGCTTAGGTCCACATAGAAATACGTGTTATTTCCGAATTGATCTGAACAGAGCTAACGTCAGCTAGCGAGCTTCAAAGCCAGCTATGGTGGTGGTTGTTTTGTTGACTTTATGGAATGGGGGATGGCTGCCTGTGATTGATCACCTCTAGTAGCGTTCCTGTCTGTCAACATTAAATTTTACTCCGAAACCAGTCAAACTCTTTGGTTTTGATTGGTTGTTAGCAAACGTTTGCCATTTTACAAACCGCTGAAACACTGTTGTTTGAGTGTTAATTACGTGTATTGTTAGACTGTACCAGTTAGCTAAGTGGTTTGCTAGCGCAAAGTCGTTAGTCGTTTGCTTCTCTCTGGCGACCCAATAGGTTGTAGTAGCAGCATGCAGCGACGACACGAGTTGAAACTTGTTTTACAATAATTATGATAACATGCAATGCAGTGCAAGTGATTGAACCAATGTTTATTTTGTGTTTGTTAACGTGTGCTAGGTAGCTAACGTTACGTCACGACGGCCAGCATACGCTTTCACGCGTCCCATTTCTGCACGTACACTTTCTTTATACGGTAATATACGTTCTAGCTACCGCGCTACTATAAAAATAACGTCGATCTGTGCGTTATATTGATTTGCGTACTTCATGATAATGTTTATAGTAAACTAGTAGTATCGGTGTGCGAATACAAATGCCAACTACTTCAAATGTGTGTAGTAAGTAATATGTATAATTGGCTAGCACTGGTATTGTGCATTACTGTACTAAATATTCACGATTACATCTACTTAGGCAAGGACGGCTTAAAATCTCCATTGTCAGTCAGAACGTTTTCTGCTGAAATTTCTTGCGGAACGGTGTGGAAACAATGAAGATATAATTTTTTATATCAGCCAATTGTTCATAGTACGTGAAGTTGCGATACTATACCCACATGTCGCGTTATGATTACTGATCGACATGGCTATATTGGTGTTCTTGTTTACGGAAGACGAACCACCTGTGCGAAGTAGCTAGGCTCATTGAACGCTTTAAAACACCTGTATGTGAGCAAACTGTGGAGGAAGTGTAATTCCTTTGCTGGAGGCTCACAATGTGTGATTCTCTAGCTTTGCTCGGCAATTGAATGTATGTTAATTAGTGCTTTGGATTATTAGAATAATCAATTTCTAAGTCTTTAGTAGTCAATTGCAATTAATAGCATTTCATTAATTTGTTCAAATGTGGGTCTAAATGTACTATTTTCTGTATTAAAGCATTGTAACTGTTAGAAACTTGAACAAACTTTATTGGGCTTCAACGAACACAATAGACAAAAACAAACAACTATTTGACACTTTCAGGTGTACATCTCCCCTCTGTCATACAATTTCCTACAGTTCCACAACATCCTAGAGGTCACTGAATAAACCACACTCTTTTATTGTAGACTGGACAGTACTTGACATTAAATAAGTGCAGGGGCTGTCTTGTACAAGTCGGTCCAGTAGATTAGGATGTGTCAAGGCTATTAAATGTCTCATCTGAAATTTCCATTATCACTGGCTGTATCTTTTTGTAGCCCATGCAACACAAAATAATTGTGCTTGTTGCTGAAGGCAACAAGCACAAAACTGCTGTTTGGCCACAGTTTAAAACACACGTCAGCCATTCTGGAGAACTGTTGGGTTTACAATAACACTACTGTTGCATTTTAAAAAGTCATTAGAAATCCAATTGGCCAAACTGGCTAATTAATTTTAATATTTTGTTTATAGCAACAAAAACAACTGTAGAACTGTAATACAACTACTTATTAAATAGCATTAATAGAATTCTTTAAATGTGTTAACAGGGCTCCATGTTGTCAGTCTGCACATAGATAACCAGAGGTGGTGGAACTTGGTTTGTGGCCTAGGCAGCATGTCTTTATGTATGAAATGGGTGGTGGGTGTGTCAGGGGGGCGTGGCCAGTGAGTGGTAATATACGCATCATTCGCACAATTTAATGCTGGACTAATGTTGTTATTTGTATAGTCTGGCTTCCATGCACTTTGTCATTTTTTAGTTAGGTAGCCTGAGTTTGTTTGGCAAAAAAAAGCTCTGCTAGGGGGTACCAGTGCTGCACATGTACTACTGAAGCATATGTTAAAATCTGCCCCATTGCTCTTTTAGCAAAATCTTACTCCATCTTTCCCTTTTTCCCTACTGTTTCTACAAAATACAGCTTTCAATGACCTTCTGCAAAAAGTAGTATAATAAAATAAGGTTATACTAAATGGGTGTGTATATATAGAGCTGGACAGGGACGTAGAAGGGCATCAACTCAGCAGCAGTATCTGCTCCTTTGTGCGAGGAGGAACAGGAGAGCACTGCCAGAGCCCTACACAATGACCTCCAGGGAGCTAATGGTGTCAATGTTTTTGACCAAACGGTCAGAAACAGACTTTGTGAGGCCCTGACGTCCTGTAGTGGGAGACAGACTCCATGAGGCCCTGACGTCCTGTAGTGGGAGACGCAGACTCCATAAGGCCCTGACGTCCTGTAGTGGGAGACGCAGACTCCATGAGGCCCTGACGTCCTGTAGTGGGAGACGCAGACTCCATGAGGCCCTGACGTCCTGTAGTGGGAGACGCAGACTCCATGAGGCCCTGACGTCCTGTAGTGGGAGACGCAGACTCCATGAGGCCCTGACGTCCTGTAGTGGGAGACGCAGACTCCATGAGGC
>JACXGK010010053.1:0-18687 GCA_016801125.1 Novumbra hubbsi
ACATCCAGCAGGAGGACTAGCAGACATTACCCCCCACACATCCAGCAGGAGGACTAGCAGACATTACCCCCCACACATCCAGCAGGAGGACTAGCAGACATTACCCCCCACACATCCAGCAGGAGGACTAGCAGACATTACCCACCACATCCAGCAGGTTGACGGCGTGGCCCCTCTGAGGACTGGCAGGGTTGGAGGTCTGCATGGTGGACTTGTCTCCAGCCGACCCCTCATCGCCCCTCTTCAGCATGCCTCTCCAGTTCCCCGTCCCTCCCCCCTCTTGCTCTCCCTGGAGGCCTCCCCCTGCAGCCTGGAGACAGGGAGACACGCCCACAACAGCTAAAACCTCGTGAACAACTCGACACATTCCACTTGCACTGATACGGTGGTCTCCTTGAGAATGAACTTCTCGTCTTTGGGATTGTTCATTGAAGCAGCAGTGGATGAACGTGTGTTTGTTAAATGGGCCTCCTGGGGGACAGGGCATGCATACGTCAGGGCTGTTACATCATCTGGGTGCGTGTGATGTAACGCCTACAGACCACACAGACACGTCTGTAGATGTACTGACGTTTTGGAACACTGTCTAAACACGCCACTCGGGGAACCCACTCCAAACATGCTGGGAGTAGATGTTAAGTGTGTGTGTGTGTGTGTGTGTGTGTGGGGGGGGGTGGTAGCTATGGGTCAAAGGCCATTGCAATTCAGTCAATTGGAGAGAATAGAAATGCCATTTTAAGGAACCAATGAAACCGGCATTTTAATTTGCTGACTGACTGAAATGGAGGCCAACCCTGGATGAGACAGGCAGGGCCGTGCAGACTGCTGACACACCTTGGGTCCCTCTCCCTCGTGGGGAGGAAGCTCGGTGGGGGAGAGAGACTGACCACCTGGGCCCTTAAATGACTAGAAGGAAAGAGAAAGAGGAGTGGACAGAGGTCTAATATGACCTTAAGAGCAGCAGCAGAACTAAAAGGTGCCCTTGATGACCCGTGGGTCTTGGGTGGACGAGAAACCTCAGGAGGAAAGAACATGGACGAGAAACCTCAGGAGGAAACAACATGGACGAGAAACCTCAGGAGGAAACAACATGGACGAGAAACCTCAGGAGGAAACAACATGGACGAGAAACCTCAGGAGTAAACCACAGCCTGCTTTTTTGAGCAGTTAGACATGTAAAAAAGGAGGCGATTGAACAGGAGGAGTACATTTTTACCTTATCCCTAGGAACGGAGGGCGGAAGTTCCCGCATGCGATTCCGTCTCTGTTCCTGTGAGACCACAACAGCCACAACATCAGTAACAACACTTCAGGCACTCAATATCAAAGCTAGATGAGACAAAGTAAAACTAATCCCGAGGCTAATGAATTAATAAATGAAGATAGTCCCAAGGCTGTTGAACATGTTTGGTTGTTACCTCTATGTTGTTGTTCATGAGGCCACAGGCATCAGCAAAGTCTGGGTGCTTGGTGTTAATATAGGCCAGCTCGATAGCCACCAGGTTATGAACCTGGAAATGAGTTGGAGTCAGTGCATTCACAGACAAGACAACGGCTGGAACAGCTGGAATGGAGAACATTTCTGACCATTTCATTGGTGACTGGCAACCTCTTCCTAAGGAGGGAGGTGACCACTTCTACGATGGCATCATGGAGCTTTGGGAACCTCAACAGCTCCTGGGGAGACAGAAGAACCAAAAATGTGTTGTAGATCTGTACAGGGGCCTGTGTATGTACACACCGGTAGGCTGTATCTGCTGCGGTGTGTGTGTGTGTGTGTGTGTGTGTACCTGCGTGCTGTAGTTGCTGCAGTGCTGTATGATCCTCTGCATCTCCTCGTGGACCAGCTCCACACAGCGCAGACTGGGCTCCTCCAGCCTCTTCACCTGCCTCTTCACCAGCAGCTCAAACGACACCTCCGGCACAAACAGGGCTGGCCGCGGGCCCTACAACACAGCCGTCATGGGAAGCTCATCCAGAATCTTCTCTGGCAAACACAACTCAACGTGGAAACAAGTAAACTGCCTAAAATGCATGTCAAGCTGGTGTTTGTTTTTCCTTTCAATTTCAAATTTCAATTTCCATTTACATGATGTAAATATCCACAAACACACACACTCTTAGCAGGACACTCACTGTAGCGTTTCTAATAGCAGTAAGCACGTCGATCGTGGTCAGGCCTCCAAGGGGGTCCACAGACTCCAAAGTACGACCAAACGTCTCATGGAAAATATAACAGATCCGCGCTCCACCACAGCTGAAACCCAAAACCACAGCCGTTACTCTCCGAGGTGTCCTGGGTGGCCAGGACGACCACTGGTAGAGCTACAAGAACTGCTTGGAAGAGCAGTCCCTGGTGAAACAAACAAGACGCAGGAGCCAGACACTCACAGCTCTGTGGTCTCTATGTACTTGGCCGTGCCCTCGATGGTGTGGCAGTACTCCGCAGCGAACTTGGTGATGAGCTGGAGCAGAGTGGAGCTCTGGTCCTCCACAGGCTCCCCGTAGCTGCTCAGCAGGGACTGGTACTGGGCCGCCAGTACGTTGATACGGGTCTTCAGCTCCGGGAGACAGTCCCTGATATGGTGCATCAACAACCTGGCCACAGGCAGGACACGTAGAACGGCAAAGAACGGAGGGGGGGGAAAAGGCAACAAAATTAACGTGGCTAGTTGCCAGAGGGACATTTTGCTCCAAAATCTTGGTGTTCGTCTGATGTTTTGTCTGATCTAGGCGTTCGGCCTAATCTTCTAATCCCTAATCCCCCCCTTATACCTGTTCAATGTTCGAGCCAGGTATTTGGTTCCGTTTCTATTGGCGAGGGACGGATACTTCTTCTGTAGGAAGGCGTATTCATCACGGATGGCGTCTGCTACAGACTTCTTCTGGTTGATGTCCAGCTGACTCCTGGAAACACACATGATGGCCAGAGCGTGGGAGGAATTTCAAAGCGAAACCTCTGAATGAGTTCTGCTTTTTCCCCCACATTGATCCCAAGTGGCTATCGTCGATAACTAATGCTTGATGACACACACCTGTTGACAACGCCGATGAGGCCTAGTTTGACGGGGATGACCCGGCCCATTAGGACGTCCATCGCGTCAGTCCCAGCGTCCATCAGGTCCAGTTTGGTCACCACCGCTAATGTTCTCCTGCCTACCCAGACACCAAGAACCATTGCTCAGAAAGCAGATCAGATTACGAGTGCTTAACTAAAAACAGGACTACCGGTCCTTAAGAATAATAGTCATTAGAAAGGTTAAATAAAACAAGCCCACAGTAAACATGTTCTCCCCCCACTGTTTCACCCAAAGTACAAGCCTAAGCACTGATCTCATCATTTCCCAGGGGGTATGTATTTAGATCTTGGTGAGATGTACAGAGTTGACCACTAAGACACACTATTAAAACACATTCGATTGTCTAGCTGTACATCGCAGAGCCAGGGAACTCGGTGCCGACACCAACCTGAACTAATGAACAGACGGGACCGGGGATGTTCTGTGAATATAGTCTCGGATCCACAATCAGGATACGAATATTGTTGACACCAATGGGGCCATAACACCGGCGGTCAAGGTTCTCCTTGTCTGACGGCCCCACATCCACACAATCAACTGGTTCCGGCAGGCGACGTGTGCATGACGCGGCGTGTTGGATGTAAGGACTAGTGGGTTGGGAGTGACTACATGAATCAGGACACGGTGCTTACCGTCCGGGTCCACCTCGCGGGCCAGCTTCAGGGCCTCCGACGTGGCCATGTCGGTGTTGGCCGCCGTCACGGCGAGGATGATGGAGTTGGGGTTGGAGATGTGCTTCAGGATCAAGTCTTTAATCTGCACCTCTATGTCTTTAGGCTGGTCTCCCACAGGGACCTGGGGGACAATCGACAGACAAGTGTGGCCTGGAGCTTTGTTCACACCCCCAAACAATCATCCCCTCCTTAAACCATCTGTTGGCTATGTGGAATGACATTGGGTACCTTAGTGATCCCTGGCAAATCCACCAGGGTGAGGTTGACTACGTGAGGGGAGAAGATCTTCAGGTGGATGGGTTCATCAGTGATTCCCTGGAAGATGACACAAGTCAGTTCAGCCCATGGCAATGACAACATCTGACGAGACACTTAGTTTGAATCTTTCACAATCATTTCACCAGATTGTAATGTTAACTTAATGTTACATACTCATTCAAAATGACTTTAATTTTAAAAGAATGTCAATTTTCTACCTTGTTATTGCCAGAAATTCTTTCGGTTTCAGCTTCGATCTCCTGTCGGATTTCATCAAAGTCTGTGTAGATCTAAAAACAATACATTTCTACAGTCATAGGTACAGCAAGATGATTGATTATATTTAGTTTTATATAGCTGAAAACTAGTGTAATAGTCATCTGGTAAAACCCATCACATCCCAAGGCCTTATATGTACCCTTCTATGTACCCGCCTGAGAGAAGGAGAGCAGTTATTGGCACAAATCTATACTTACAGCCCTGCAGTATTCTCTCAAACACTAGGCCTGCTGTACATCCCATGACTTTAAGCCTGCCAGCAGAAGGATGTGTGTGTGTGTGTGTGTGTGTGTGTGTGTGGCAGGCTGAGGGAACTTTTAACAAACTGTCTAGGCATGGAGACATTACCCCATGTACCCCATGTAGCCATCGAAGGGATCTCGGGTAAATAAATCAATATAGCATTTCGCCTGCATGTTTGTTTTGGTTTCAGTTGACACAATCTTTAAGACGATGGTTTTGTGGCACAGAACACAGAACAGGCGAGCATCGAAGCTACGGATACAGCCTACCTTGTTCTTGGTGTGCAGAAATTTGCCCCACTCCTCTCCATCGATGCCTGGAGGGGGAAAAAAGCAGATGTCACCTGTGGGAATTCTCTACAGACAACTTCTGTGATCTGAGAGCAGGTCTCTTTTCACTCCCATCCATTGTGGCTCGGCCCAAATGCAGGTTCATATATCCTGACTGGTCCGGAGAGTCACTGAGAGTCCATAATGCACTTGTGAAGCTTTGTTTACATGCTATTGGTTATGGGACAGGAAAAGGGGAGGGAACCGGGACCCGCTGACACTGTCCTTATGGTGAGTTGGACGTCGTTTTCTCCTGATGTAAAAACACGGACCAATCAGAGGCATTGAACCGGAGACCGGAGCAAACAATACAGGGAGAGAAACGTTGCCAAAAGCAGCAAATAATATAATGCCAGCGAGACGAGACAAGAAAGCTGGGGGAGGAGGGCTGTGATTGGGAGCTCAGGCATGTGTGTAAGTAGGAAGGCACAAGGGGGTGTGGAATATGGCCAATATACCACAGCTAAGAGATGTTCATAAGTATGACACATTGTTGACAGGCTAGACTCAGTGTTTAGCCGTTTATTTAGCCATTTACTCATCTCCAATATACCACAAGCCCCAATATAACCCTCCCGAATATCAACAAAACAAACCCTGATGTGATGTCACCTACAAACAACGCTATCATCACAACTAACAGCCAACTGTAATAACTTACTACCCATCTATTGATAGGGTAACAGGGGCGGGGCATTGGTCATGCGATGCAAAAGACATTATCTAAAAAGAAACAACAACAACCAATAGGCAGGACCGGACACTAAATGAAAAGGGTCCGGCCTACAGTAAGAAGCTTCTGACTGGACGCAGACTAACGGCAGGAATGGAAAACGGGGAACGGAAAAGAAGACCTTTGTAAAGGCGTCCATTTCTCCACACATTGGGGTCTGTAGTTCGGGAGAGATCAGATGACAGGAGAAAAGGGTTAGTGGTCAGTCTAACCTAGCTACAGCTCCCGCCCTCTAATAGCCACGAGCAGCAATGCAGTCCTTTAAGGCACCCTCTGAATGTTGTTGTGGCTCTTTCGGGCAGCAAGGCTCGGGACTGGGTGAGATTCATAAAGCTCCACTGGGCACACTAGTGGCTCATCTTCAAAGAAAGCAGCCGGTAGCGTTAGCACGATGGTGCTAAGGACTGACTCTGTGCGTCATGTTGGCTATGAAGCCAAGCAACCCAACAAAAGCGCGTCTAGAATCTGGAACCCTACTGACGCTTCCCTCAGAAATTCAATGATGTCGGGGGAAAAAAACCGCGAGTACGAGGCAATCTCACGGGTTGTCATGGTACTCCCCAACTGTCCTCCTGAATCATGCAGTCATCCATGTCCAGGACGGACTCCACCTCTTATACCAAACCAGCCCACCCAGATACAGAGTCAAAACACAGCATGTCACAACGACAGTAAAACAATATATATATAAAATGTAGTCTCAGACAGACAAATAGCCTGTACCACGCAGGTGTCAACAGTCACCCAGTAATTGACAGAGTGACACAGAGGGTTACAACGACAGCACATCCACTGCAGAGACATAGACAGTTTGCAAAATTCCCACGGCTTCTCTGAGTTTCCAATGATCTTCAGAAACCCTGTTCTGGAGATTCCCTTCCAGAATCAGAAAGTAACAGCCGACGGGACTCCACAAGCAGGGTGTCTAGAAGATCTGGAAACTTCCAGGGAATACGCCCGGACTACTGTAACTCTCGAGATGTTTCACGGTACCATTCTCATCGCTGGTCTTCCTACGGTCGTCTGGGTCGACGTGGACCAGCTGGAGGATGAGGGGCCGTCGAGTGACAACGCCGGTGCCGCGGGGTAAGAGGTCACGACCCACCAGAGCTTCAAGCACTGAACTCTTCCCACTGCTCTGTAGACACACACACACAGGATCAGCACCGAGACACACAAAACCATTTTACACTCACTGGTCACTACTGATTCTTCAGTAAGCAAACTACGACACCATCACCGTTTACCTACAAACCAAAAGTACCACAGAGTTTATGATGCGACACCCAAACAGCCAGCAGGATTTCGTCACACATATTGTAGTTGATAGGGACAGGAATGCGCCAATCTGCGTGTGCATTTGTCCTTTGGAAAGCCGCAATGACACAAGGGCAGACACAAACAACACCAGATCCTGTGCCTGGGTCATGTCGCCATAGCACCTCGCCAAAGGGCTAAGACAGTGACATCCTCTTAACAGACCGGTGAAAGTGAACATAGCTGGCAGTATGCCATTGCTACTGTAAACCAATTAGATGACCTATTGAACAGCCGTAGCTGTGTGCAAAAGATATAGAATGCAACCCCTTTAATTCAGTTTATGCACAGGTAATCTTGAAAAAGAAAACGGGGAAGCCAGAGTACACTTCACATTCATTAAAAACCATTGAAATATCCCTAAGATCCGCAGGGTTAACTTAACAAACGAAAGCAATATGTCACAGTTGGTGACATGATGTTGCATTAAGGTTGTCAACTTGAAATAAACGGGAACTCATTTTAGTTGTTTGCTATTCTTGGCTTTGGCCTTTGACGTGTAAGAGACGTTGTGCAGCCACAGTACCTCTCAAAGTAGTCTCAAAGGAACTACCTAATAAATGTGTTAGACTAGCTAGTTATCCAACTAACTGACCATAGTTAGTTAATGTAGCTAGCAAACGTAGCTACAACAAAGGACCAAACTAACCTTCCGTCAACCTCTCCAGTAAGACATTAGATCTTGTTTATGTACTTCGAACAGGTACTGTAGTGCGTTATAGACATCAAACTTAACGTTTCCTACCTGGGTTCCAACAACGGCTATCTGCGGCAGCTGGATAATATCGGCGCCAACTGTATTAAACACATCTTGCAATTTATTGATGACAGGAATAAGAGCTTCCATGGCTCTGGAAATGTAGTACCTGTCAAATAAACGCACTAACTAGTCAGTAACTAGCCAGCTAACTGCTAATACAGGCACAAAGTCATCCAATGTCCCTCACACTGACACCATTTAGTTAGCCGGCCAAGTTAGCTACTGCGCACAAAATATCCCTGCGTTGCATTATGGGACTGCGTTGTCGCATAGTTAAACTACAATGAAAAAACGCAACAGAAATGTGTTTGGGGCAGAAAGAAATCAAAGAGAATAGAAACACTCTATACTATGCTTCTATACTCTTTGGTCAAAGTATGCATTGATTAATACAAACATACATTGATTAATGCATAATGTGTAAAGAAAGAATAGTTTACTTGGCACTACTTGACCGAAACAATTAGTTTACATACTTGTAAAAAAAATTTGAACTAAAAAAATGTTACATCCAATCAACGTATTTTTTTCTGATATTTTATTTCGTAAACCTTTTGGGGAGAAGATAACCAAATATAGGGTGAATAAGGGATCCGACTTTTATAACGAAAGTGCTACATGTGTCAACAAATTACAATGAGAAAGCAGGCAAATAAGTAGTAAAAAAATAAATAAATAGGAAAAGCAATTTAAAATATTGCACATCAAATAACATAGAATTGGAAGACAAAGTGGTACATGTCTTGCCTAGACTAGTGAAAGATGAGGTAACGGCTGTTTATGAGATTGATTTAAAAAACACTGGATAGTATTTACATAAATGTGAGTTTATAAAAAACATTTGATATTTACAAAAACCCTGTGAGTAAAATCATAACAATGAATCCTAAAGAACAAAAACATAAAATACTGTACATGTCTTTCCCTATGCAATACAAGCTCCAATAGCTATGTCAATTTGGACCCAATGTCAAGTAGAAGTGGTGAACGTCACTTAACCACAGAAAAGCAACATCCAGCTATATCAAAACCCTGCATTTTTGTGTCAACACATTTTCCATTTTGCTGACACTGTACGCCATTTATCAACCAAAAGAAAACCTGCCTCAGTGTTATTGTCCACAATCTTTTGTTCGAAAACAGCTCAATTCATATAATGGAGCTGTGTAGTCTATACAAACAAAACTACTAATGTGCACACCATATAAAGGTCTGGGGTAGTTGTAGTTAGTGAAACATATTGGCTTAACATTTATTACAAAGCGAACACCTTGGATATATTCAATCTATATGGATATATACTGTAAAAATAATGATTGCCTAATTAATATAGTAAGCAATGTCATAACACTATTCCAAATATTTCTCTACCACATATTTTAAGTATTTATACTCTGAGTGACATGCTTCAAAAGCTATTCAGTGCTTTCTTTTCCACCCTTTTTTATTTTTTACATAAACCGAGTGCTCAAGTTATCATTAGCTACCTACTTTGAGACTCCACAATCAGCATTGACCAACACAAAATTAGTCTGTTGCAAGCTGTTGCAGGGTCATGTTTGATAGGGCACCATGCAAAAAAAACTCTTGTAAATGCAGTTTTTTTCCTCCTTGTTTGACACGGTTGGATGGTGCCTCCTCATTTTAGACCACAGTCTTTCCACCCTCTTTTGTGTGACAACACAAGCTTGGATATTGGGTGACGTTCTCAGGAGCTAGTGCAGTCTGTGTAAGTTGTCACCATGTTTCCTCTGCGCTGTGTCACCGTCCTGCAGTGTTGCTTCGCGGCAGTTCCCCGAAATGAGCTGCCTGTCCTCTTAGTAGAGTCCCGGTCAAAAGTGAACATCTTCTCCATGTCGTCAAACGCGTCACCAAAGCCGCCTGCTCTGCCAAAGGTCCCATGGTAGTGCCTCTGGTGTCGGCTGTTGTGCGCCTCCTGTTGAGCCCGTAGGTCCTCCTCAAAGGGTCCCTTGGGACGGCCGTGACGGTTCTGGCTGTAAATGTCAAAGTCCTTGAACATGTGATCGAAGTTGAAGGGCCGGTGGTCGTTTGGGACATTTCTGTTTTTGGTTCCGTCATTATAGAGCGTGCTGTGTCCAAACTGGTCGTATTCTTGTCTCTTCTTCTCATCTAACAATGCCTCATAAGCTGTCAGTAAGCGTTACAGGAAAAATAACATATTAAACAATCAGAAGCAGCAGTGATGTAATTTTGTTACGACACAATTAAGTATAGTAACAACCTTACCCTCCGCTATTTCTCTGAACTTGGTCTCAGCATCTGGGCTCTTGCTCTTGTCTGGGTGATATTTCATTGCCAGCTTGTGAAAGGCCTTCTTTATCTGACGCTCGTTTGCATCTTTTGGTACTCCCAATACGTCATAATAGTCCTTTCTGGCTAGTATCAATTCTGTTATCATCAGGATGCAAACTGCAAATGTTAAGGCGGTCTGTGCAGTTGCCATGGAGCTGAACGGTTCTGTAACGTTGATAAAATACAACTGGAAGAATAGATTCGATTTTTGTACCTATTCCTTTTATTTTAGAAAGCTTTGTTGTACGATGTTGGACATTTCTGTCACATTCCGATTGTAACAGTGAGATCACACTGTTTGTTCGAAATGTTATGTTAGTACAAAAGTACAAATTCACCTTTACCTAAGAGTGATGTAATATATTTTGTCAAAAATAATTTGCAACATTGATGGAGGCATTAGATTTTTGGTAACGCTGTCCAGTCATCTGTTAAATACTGTAGTTTGCTAGGTTTTTCAAAATTAAGCGTTAGATAACTTCAGTCAAATATCTACAATATTACTATTAAAAGACACATAATTGAGATATAATAGAACTCAGAGGCGACAACAGGAGCTTGTTTACCTTTTAAAGCAAGTATGAATGACAACTTCAGTTTGCGAGATAGCTAGAAACTGTCGTCGCGATGCAATGACGTTAAATATTAACGGCTCGCTAGCTGCTGTAGCGTCGCGCTGTTTTGACGTTGTAGCACAACACGCACGACTCGTGGACATTGAAATGTGTAGCTGCTTCTGGTTCTAGGCGGTTGTTGTCTTTATTTTGTAATTCGATAACTATCCGATAAAAAATTAATCTGTATCAATATATTTTGGCTAATTGGTATAACCATATATTTTTTTACTATATCTGTAAATCTATCCGCCCAATTTCATGGGAAACTGAGAAAAGGGAAAAATCCCCAAAATATATTTATATTGTTATATTTAAATATATTTACAAGGTATGTAGCCAAAAAAAGAAAAAAGAAAACGTCTAAAATACCAGTCTTTTTCCTAATAAATCCTCTCATGACAAGTGGCCTCTTAACAATAACAATAATAGTAATATCAATCATTCATAATTAGACAAATAAAACCAAGAAAAAGCACAACCCGACCCTCTTGGCGAGACCTTCCTTGATTGGGTGAATTAGATTAGCTAGTTCAGGGCTGCAATAAAACGTAAAAGCGGTCGTCTTCGAGAAGTTTGAGAACCGCTGGTATAGTGTATAAAGAAGTACACATTCTACAGACCTTACTGAGTATTTCCAACTCTACTTTTTCAATAAGGCAATATGTTATATACATTTCGAACATTTATGGATTAACATGTGCTATATTTTATTTTCAAGACAATGTCGATACTCACTCTCCTTACTGTACTTATTTGTTTTTGGGGAATCAGTTTTAGGGGCAGACAGAGGTGAAGGGTGGCGTTGGTTATTGAGCCCTGGTCTCCGCCACATGGCATGGAGTTTAGAGTCATACCACTGGACTACGGCTCCAAACAAAATGTAATATATTTTACGTGAGTTTTCCGTGCAGGCTTTCGAAATGACATTTATTTCATTACATCGTAATATTACGTCAGCGTTTTTGCCTTACATTAACAGAGGTAGTCTATGATAGAGATTTCCCAATTTAGGACATTCTCTGTGACGTTTGGTCTTGGCAAGGCCAGTCCAGTCTACTTACTATCCCCGCCCCACAATCAGGGTTGTCCAAAAGCGACACTTCTCACTGGTAATATTTTGTGGTCGGGGCCAGGGGCAAAAGTAGACCAATTCCCTTTCTGCTCGCACCACCCGTTCTGCTGCAATTAGAAACAAATGTGGGGCGGGGATACTAAACAGACCGTGCGGGCCTTGTTTGGTTTATATAATTATAGGGGCGTGTCCAGTGCGGATCTTCATCCTCAACGATCTTTGACGACAGTGCGGTGGGGGAATCAACACTGTCACGTTGAATCATACCACCACATACCGAGAAGCTTATTTTTGAACTGTGTTCGCCTGTTTCTTTGGGTTTCCTATTGCAAGTGTCACGGAATTATTACATTTGAAACCATTAACAGGACACTGGTACGTCACCATTACGTATCTTTTAGATTTAGCAAGTGTTTTATCTGTTACCTAGCTGCTGCTGTTACTTAGTTGTTGTTGTTGTTAGGTTAGCTTGCTAGTTACGCTGGTACTGTACTGTAGCTCAGTAAACGTTCGTTCAGAGCTAACTAGCTTCCAGCTACTCCTCCACTTTTAATCTAAACTTCATTGAACAAAGTGACTGTGATGTCATTCCGATGGTATGTAACAAATGTAACGTTCTTATTGTTAGTTAGCTAGCTAAGCTTTTCTGGCTAGTTGACGTTGACTGAAACGCTTCCGATGACGCGCAGTGAGCGATGAGCTGGTCGTTCGGGGCAGCGGTAGATTTGTGATCATTATTGATTCAGTTTCAGTTTCTATATGGCTTTTCATTAATAAAGAATCATGATGCTTCAAGTCAATGTCTCAGCCTGAGCAACAAAAGGGTGTTGAAGTATACATCAGTTGTACAGGGATCAGTCTTATTTTTGGCTTATTAACCGGGACGCCAGAGGTGAAAACATTCCCGTTAAAAAGACTTAAATAATAGTTGCCCTGAAACGAATCAAAGTCCACAATGACAGTGACGTGTAAGCAATCAGACAGTTCTAAGAGCAACTATTAAGGAAGCTGCTATGTAAAACAGCGCTTCAATTTAATTGCCTTAGCTAGACAATGCCAACAGCGACTTATAAAAATATTCACGTTACTCTTAGGAGCTAAGTTCCTTCCAGCTACAATTCTCTATTCTCCGTACAACACTGAGGTGAAATCTAAACCTGATCATGCATAATACCTTGTAGAAAACTAAAGTAATGTGCAACGTTATTGTCTTTCACCAGCCTCATGAAGAACTGTGCACGTGGTCTGAAAGAATAAACAAATGATTGCCCTCTTCCACGACCAACGGGGATGTCTCTTAGATGGGCTCCGGACAATTGTGCCCTGCGAATAAGCCGAGCGGTAAACGCGTGGCAAGGCAGACATTCGGCAACACTTCCATTATCTCCTCTGCAACACGCCTGTTGGTTTCATGCCCGACCGGCCCATAGCCGCAAAGCCGGCCACCTCGGCTCCTGGGACGTCCAGAGCCCAAGGAGTCCGAGTCGCAGAAAGCTACGGCTCTGCGGAGCTAGCCAGCTGAGACGCCGGGTGGGACTCCACACCAGTGCCTACGGTTTATGCGCTTGGACGTCGCGCTGGTCTGCCGGCCTGAGCCAAACCATGTCCCGGTTCCGGAGCACCCTGGACTCCGTCTCCAAGGTGGTGAGTGGGACCCACGCGGAGCTCCTCTCCAAAATGGCCCGGCTGAAAGCCAAACCGAAACAGGAGGCCATCGAGGCGGGGAGGACGGCGGAAGCCGGGCCGGAGTCCGCCCCAACACAGCCGGGTCCGGGCACAGCCGCCCCCCCGGAGCCGCCCTCCCCACCTGCGGCTCCACCTGCTGCTACACCTCCTCCGTCTGCTTCCCCCGCCACCCCTGCTCCTCCGTCTCCGCCTGGCGCTCCTCCGGGTATGACCCCTAGCAGCCCTCCAGTTGCCGCCCCTGCAGCTGACCCCCCGAGTACCCGTGTGGCGGCCCCGGAGGCCGGGCTGAAGAAGGTGCCGCGTGATGCCAGAGCTCCCGCGGGCCCAGCCGGTGGGGGAAAGGGGGGGCAGTCGGTCAAGCCGCCAGCGGCGCCCACCGCCCCGGTCCCGCTCTTCCACCCCGGCACCCTGTCCGCCAACCTGGATGACACGTACCACTACCTGGCCCAGCACATCAACTCCTATTTCAGCGGGAAGGAAGCGGCGGACTCCAGCGATGGCGCCAGTCCCGCGGACCGGCTGCCGGCGCCGGGCACAACAACCGTCGCCGTGGCCACCACGCCCCCCCCCGGTGGCCCGGCGTCTCCTAGGAAGGGCCTCGGCCGTTACCTGTCCTACTCCGGTGACACCGTCCAGGCCTTTGTGGGGAGCATGGGGAGCTACGTCGCTCCGCTGGTCCCCAGGTTTAGTCGGGCGGTGGTCGCCGCTCGGAGTCCCGGCGGGGAGAGTGGCCCGCCAGAGAGTGATGACGGCGGGGAGAAGCAGCGGCCTAGAGAGGCGCCGGTGAAAACGGACCCGAAGGCATCAGAGGAGCGAGCCAAGAGACTGCAGCTGCAGAGAGAGAAGGTGGGCCTGCGTTCAACAACAGAGGGAACATATTACACATAATGGCTTGTTGTTAAATCTCACTAGTAATACCGCTAATTCACATGCAGAGGGCAACCTGTAACTCGGGCCGGTGATTTCAGAAATGTCACACACACACAAACACACAGGGTTATTTATGAAGAGGGTTTCTAGGAACACTCCATCTCACTGTCACGGTTATATAGAGGCACAGCTGAGTACCCTATAGGCTAGGAGCCCATGCAGTTGTGTCATACTTACATGTTTCCAACACTCAGTTTTGGCCTCTTTTCCACCTCTGACTGACTGGGTTTATGATTTTGTTAAGATCCCCGTACTTCATGTGGTCCATGTGACATAACAATAAAATACATAACCTGCATTTTAAATGGGAATATTATATAGAATGCAGATAGTAAACTGTTTTTATAACCATATATTGTATGGCAGAAACTATTTGTAGCTTACAGACTGGTCAGTTAATGCCATTTAATGTGTACTGTGTACAGTGTAAATAGCTAGTTGTTTTCGGCAGGAAATACTACTTCAATAACTAACTAACGTGTGTGTGTGCGCGTGTGTTCATGTGTGTGTGTATAGATCATAGCCAGGGTTAGTGTTGATCACCGTACCAGGGCTTTGGTCAAGTCATTACAGCGAGCGTCAGAGGTCAGGGTGTACGTCAACAGAGTGGAGGAGCTCAGCTATCACCTCCTGGAGTTCCCGGAGACCCGCGGGGTGGCGGTCAAGGTGGGCTAGCCGGGCGCTCTACTGACTGACCTCTACTGACGTGTACTGACAGGCCTGTACTGACGTGTACTGACAGGCCTGTACTGACGTGTACTGACAGGCCTGTACTGACGTGTACTGACAGGCCTCTACTGACGTGTACTGACAGGCCTTTACTGACATGTACTGACCTCTACTGATTTCTACTGACCTTTACTGATTTCTACTGACCTCTACTGACTGTCAGATGCTCTTCTTACTTTTTACGTTTAGGTAATTTGCATGCATTCTTATCCAGAGCGACTTACATTACAGTACTTTTTGTTATACCTTCTTGTACCATCATTTTAAGTTTTGTTAGCACCATGTACTGCGTTGTTTTAAGTGACAAGCCAGCAGGGTGAGATGTGTCCGTCCTGATCAGGTCCTCCAAACATTAGTCCTTTTGACAACCTCCTCTCAGAAGTATGCTGTTGTTTTTTTTTAGCATTCATGTTGTGTCGGATGTGAATCTGGGGCAGCTATTCTGCTAGTCCTGGTCTTTTATGCTCCGTCTAAAATGGCCTCTATTCACTATATATACTCTCTTGCCACTTCCTTACACCTCACCAGTATTGGATTTGGACCACATCTTGCCTCCGGAACAGCCTGAGCTTTTCGAGGCATGAATTCTTTTTTTTTATGAACTTATTATTTTTTTTTTGCCTCTTTCCCTCCCCATTTTGATGATATCCAGTTTGTAATTCAGGCCTTCCCAGCGGACTCAGGGTATTGTGGAGATCCAGCACCTTGCAAAAGTATTCAAAGCCCTGAACAAATCTCTCACGTTACTGAATTGCAAATTATACATTGTCGGGTTTTTCTGTTAGATATTTTGTGGTGTGTGTGTTGTGTGTGTGCTGTCTGGAAGTGGTCTGGAGGTTTGACTGCTGTCTTCATGCCCCGTCAGGAGAAAGTGATCCCCTGCCTACTGCGTCTCCGTCAGGCTGAAGACCCGTCCCTCAAGGCGGCGGTCAGAGAGGCCCTCACCCTGGTGGGGTACAGTAACCCCGTCAAAGGCCGGGGGATCAGGGTTCTGTCCATCGACGGAGGAGGAACCAGGTGCTGTAACGTGTGTTGTTGGGAGGGAGTAGAAGTTCCTTGTTGTCAATTCCATGTTGAATAAATGCAGGTCAGTGTTCTTCAGTGGCCGTGTATCCACTTGGTTTACTATACTTCTAATACCTGAGTCCTCACTAGTAGTAATACAACATGGTATGATTGGCTAAGAAGGGTTAGGATTAGAATTATGGTCAGATGTAATGGTCCAAAGGTTCCTCAAACCGTCTTCAGTACTAGAGTTTTCTGGGTAGACCTATGTTTCTTTTTATAGTTGAGGACATTTCCATTCCGTACAATAGATCGTCTGTGTTGGTGCTCTTCATGACCTGTGCCCTTTCTACCCTCCAGGGGGCTGATTGCCCTTCAGACTCTGCAGAAACTGGAAGCCCTCACTGGCAAACCCATCCACCAGCTGTTTGATTACATCTGTGGTGTCAGCACAGGTACAGCCCTGCCCTGATCTGTCTCATTACCGTCACAGAGTGTGTGTGTGTGTGTTGTACGTGATTTTCTGTGTCTCTGTGCGCTTGGCTGTTTGTTTGAGTGCAGCTTGTCTCCGGCTTGCTGGCCAGGAAGGGTGGATGTGGCTAAGCTTTGTGCCGAACCCATGTCCCTCCCATAGTGACGCTGCCCATACCCCGCCCCCTAACGCTGTACCCCGCCCCCTAACGCTGTACCCCCACCTTAACGCTGTACCCCGCCCCCTAAAGCTGTACCCCGCCCCCTAAAGCTGTACCCCGCCCCCTAACGCTGTACCCCACTCCTTAAAGCTGTACCCCGCCCCCTAATGCTCTACCCCGGCCCCTAATGCTGTACCCGCCCCCTAATGCTGTACCCCGCCCAGCCAACGGCATAATGGTTCCTTATAGAACATAAATAAGCCTGGAAAATGGATGTCTCGTCTGTGCTGTTTTATCCTTTTCTTTAAGATTAGTTTTTTCCAACAGCGTTCCTAATTCAAATGTCAATATTTGAGACTCGATTATGATGATCTTCAGTTTGTGGGTGGATGCATTTCATCAAGATTACCAGAATGTTTCATGAAATTATTTTATTTAATGCCAATGGCATTTTGTGCCCTGTATTATTTTGTGGCATTTCTGGAAACCACCACTATGGGGTGCTGTTTTACCATCCTTTTCTGTGCTCCTGGAATCGGCATGTTTTTTTTAATCATAGCTGAAATAAACCCCAACGTATCCCTCATCTCAAAGAGCCTCAGTATCTATCATGCTCTCTGTCCTGTCTATCCCCCTTTCCATAATTTGAGGCAGCCATCCTGCATTTGTACATTGTAATAATTTAGCAGACATTATTCCCCAGTACGATTTACAGGAGCAGTTAAGGTTTACTGTCTTGCTCATGGGCAGATCTACACACCATCCCTACCACCTGCTTGGGGGTTTCAACTCGCAACCTTCCAGTTGATGGTCAGATGATCTAGCCGCTAAGCTGTCAGGCAGCCACTGTTTTAGTAGTGTAGGTTTGTGTGTGTTTGTGATTTTGTATTTTCACTGTGTAATCCCCTTTCAGCGGATATACTGAAGTGCACACACTGACACTAAGAACAGCCACATCTGGACCTTCACATCTGGCCACACTCGTCAGGCTGGAGGCTAGTTACGACTCTGCTCTGGGAAACACCCGTGCCCCGCTTTGGGCCTGGGGTCTCTCCTCTGGGATGGTGGCTGCTAGCAGCTTACTCGGGGGTGGGGGGGTGCGTGGGAGGCTTCCTCTCCCCTGACAGGGATTGGGCTCCAGCAAGGGGGAAGCAGCCCGAAGGCTTGAAAATATTTGGAGAAGCACAGCAGGTTTTGTAATTGAGTTGTGTGTTGGATTAAGAGCGGTTGGGATCTGATTGGCTTGTATTTTGGAGTTTATTTAGTGCAGGGATGGGCAAATATTTTGGCTCGGGGGCCACATCAGGATTTTGAAATGAAATGGAGGGCCACATTTGTTTTTGCAATTTCTTAATCGTAATTGATTTGGAGGCCAGAAAAGGGCATTCCGTGGGCCGGATGGGACAGCCTCGCGGGCCGCATTTGGCCCTCGGGCCGTAGTTTGCCCACCTCTGATCTAGAGTGAGGTGTGAGCGAGTGCGAAAGAGAGTGAGAGAGTGTGTTTTGGATGTTGTTATTGGAGGATTTCCAAGGCAACAGACATTGTGTCTCTGGGCAAACGGCATTTTGGTAATATACTGTATTGTCAAGGATATGCTAGCTAAATGAATGCCTGTGGTCAGGTTGTTTGGGCTGGAATTTGCCAGGAACCTAACAATCAGATATTTGATACCCCCTGTACCACCGTCTACTCCCCCTGTTCCACTGTCTACTCCCCCTGTTCCACCGTCTACTCCCCCTGTTCCCCTGTCCACACCCCCTGTTCCATTGTTCACTCCCCCTGTTCCATTGTCTACTCCCCCTGTTCCACCGTCTACTCCCCCTGTTCCACCGTCTACTCCCCCTGTTCCATCGTCTACTCCCCCTGTTCCATCGTCTACTCCCCCTGTTCCATCGTCTACTCCCCCTGTTCCATCGTCTACTCCCCCTGTTCCATCGTCTACTCCCCCTGTTCCATCGTCTACTCCCCCTGTTCCATCGTCTACTCCCCCTGTTCCATCGTCTACTCCCCCTGTTCCACGATCTACTCC
>JACXGK010010054.1:0-12634 GCA_016801125.1 Novumbra hubbsi
CCCCCGTCCCCCCCCCCCCCCCCCGCTCCGCTCCGACGCTAAGGGACAAGCGACAACACGCGCACATTTACTAAACAACCACAAGGACCTTTTTCATGCGCTAATGATCCCGGAGCCTCGGAGGTCGTCCACGGGTCACGGCCAGTCAAAGGAGCAGAACACACTACCAACAACGACACCGCACATCTCCTGTCCGTCAGTTGTGTTTTACTAGTATATACCACTGTACTAGTATATACCACTGTACTAGTATTTACCACTGTACTAGTATATACCACTATACTAGTATTTACCACTGTACTAGTATTTACCACTGTACTAGTATATACCACTGTACTAGTATTTACCAATGTACCAGTATTTACCACTATACTAGTATTTACCAATATACTAGTATATACCACTTTACTAGTATTTACCACTGTACTAGTATTTACCACTGTACTAGTATTTACCACTGTACTAGTATTTACCACTGTACTAGTATTTACCACTATACTAGTATTTACCAATATACTAGTATATACCACTGTACTACACTGTTTTCTTGTAAGCCTTAGAAGGGGTGCGAGGAGAAAAGGCACACATACACACACACACACACACACACAGGCATTCACGTAGAGGACCTAAGGAATTCTAGCACCCAGAGATACAAGAGGAGAGAGGGAGGAAGGCCTGGCGGGGTAGCTCTGGGAAGGCATGGCCTGTCAGACTGCAGGAGGAGCTGGCTGGTGGGCCTGCAGGTAAACTGGAGAAGAAAGGCCCCTGCAGCCTGCCTGAGGCAATAGCCTGGGCCCTTCTGTTCTATCATTTAGGAGACAAGTCCTCCACTGATTCCCAATTAATATTTAAAGATGCACAGGCCCTATGCTGTCTCCCCCACGCCAGCAGCCAGGGAGTGTGGAAGACAGGGAAGGAGAGGCAGAGGGAAGGAAGGGGAGTGAGTGGGAAGGGGAGGTGGAGAAAATAAAAGGCAGACGAGAGTGCAAGAAGCTGGAGAGAGATACAGCATCTAAAGATGGATGGAGAATATGAAAGAAAAGACGCAAAGAGTCGATACGGCAGAGAAATAGATGTGGGACAGGTACTTCTTTCTCTCTGTAAGTATCAGAACTTTAAGGATTTAATGCAGGTCACAAAGGAAACAATTTTATGGACTAAAACCCTTGTCTATTGACTGAAATAGTTCACACGTCAGAATCCCGATAAAACCTAGCGGCGAATAGAACCGTATTTCCTGTTATACCGTTAGATCCCCAAAACTCAGAACCTCGCAGCCAGTTCCACATTGCAACCCCAGAGACAACTGGTTGGTGTAATTAACGATGAGGTAGCACAGATTGACCAACGGGTCTGCCCTCTTTGGGTCAGAGAAAAAGACCCCGGCACTAGGTTTTATGGGAACTAAGACTCACACAATATCAGCTAATATGGATGAATTGGTCAGGATATGTGTGTACAGAGAGAGTCAGGACTCTTTCCTGTATATACGTCGGTTAAAAGCATAGTGGTACTTCAGGAGAATCCATTTAGCCAGAAAGCACGGCCTGTTGTAGCGGATGTCTCTGGGTGACCATACGCCTGGCACAATCACCATTATAACTGTCTGCAATGTTTACTAAACCCCCGTAGTATCGAGTCATTTTGGAATCCTCTCACATTCTCTCCTTTCTCTAACATTCTCTGTCATTTTGCAAGACAATGTGGATTTCTGGCTCAGCGCAAGAGATGGCGGGGGGGGGCACTGTGTCACTTCCTGTGGGACAGCAGGGTGTGGGTGGGTGACAGCACCCACCCCCCGCCCACCATCGCCCGCGGCGATAGAAGGTGTTACTGCTGGGCGCCCGCGATGCCCAAATGCCAGCTAGCTGGGAGGGGGTTTGGAATAGGAAGCATCCATGCCAGGTCCCACGGCGGCCCAAACTGGAGCGTGGGTCGGCCTCCTGAAGCCCCACCGCCCGGTGAAGAAACAACCGGACCAACCCCCGCCCCGTGCCACACCAACAGACGGCGTGGGTGAGATGTGACGGGGCACGGCGCTGTTGGACATGTCCCGTCGGAAATGAACCTGCGCGTGCCAGCGCTGATATGCCAGGCAGAGACCTGGCACTACGTGGGCCCGTGGGCAGGAGAAAGGCTGGCGAGTGTGTTTCGTGGCATTGCAGTGCCCACAGCCAGGCTGGCAGCCGTGGTGATCTTTTAAATAACTGGAACTGTTTGGTCGCGCCCAGGGGAGGCGAGTCTGCTCTTCTGGGGTCGTTCCATTGGTCGTTTGGAGCACATATTCATTTTACATTCCCCATGCAGAACTATCTTGAAATGTTGAGCGGCGGCTACGGAGATCCACTTATATCAGATCGTGGGGAGGGGAGTTTTGTAGGCAGCGCTTGGCTGTCAAACACCTCTCACTTTAAGAAAAGGAAACCTTTCAACCTCTCTCTTCTTCGCTCTCTTTCCCAAAAGCAGAATAAGTGGAATGACTACCCGTCTGAAGTTAGCATGTGGAATTCCTAATGGGAGATGGAAAAGATGCAGTGTAACCAGGGAGGAAAGATCAAGATGTAGTTTAACCAGGGAGGAAAGGTCAAGATGCAGTTTAACCAGGGAGGAAAGGTCAAGATGCAGTGTAACCAGGGAGGAAAAGTCAAGATGTAGTGTAACCAGGGAGAAAAGGTTCAAGATGCAGTGTAACCAGTGAGGAAAGTTCACGATGCAGTGTAACCAGTGTGAAAAGGTCAAGATGCAGTGTCCATCCAGACCTCTCCCTCCAGACCTCTCATCCAGACCTCTCCCTCCAGACCTCTCATCCAGACCTCTCCCTCCAGACCTCTCATCCAGACCTCTCCCTCCAGACCTCTCATCCAGACCTCTCCCTCCAGACCTCTCATCCAGACCTCTCCCTCCAGTCCTCTCCCTCTATATAAAAATTCTCTACAGAAAACCTAGGGTAAGTTACCATATTTACTATATAGTGAGGTACTCTTTGAACAGGGCTATATGTACAGTACTGTGCAAAAGTCTAAAGTAGCTTAAAGTTTAACTAAAGTCCTTTATTTGGATAGTGTTTATCTGTAATATATACATACTTATATATATAACTGTTTTTGTAAACATATATTACATATGTCTATATTTTTTTATTAAAACACTTATTACAAATACATGTCCTTCGATATTCAGGTGCCTAAGACTTTGGCACAGTTCCGAACATGCATGGATACCATGGATACCATAGTGATCCTGAAATATCAGCCTGGAAATAGATGAGAACAGATACGTGTTTTAATTCACTATGTCATCTTCTAATAATTCTACTTATATGGGTCCCATAGAAGCACTTTGGGGACCCTGATTGGCTCCTGAAGCCTGTGGGACAATGATGTCAGAATGTCTTCTTGACTTTGGGTTTAGAGCCAGGGCATGCTGTAGGCTGGAGGCATGACAGGGAAACAGATTGAGCCCGGGGTCTGATCCAATCAGAGGGTACAGCCTGGGGTCTGATCCAATCAAAGGGAAGAGCCCGGGGTCCGATCCAATCATAGGGTAGAGCCCGGGGTCGTATCCATGAGGAGTTGTCCTCTCCTCCATGGTCCTGGACCTTCATAAGGTGTTGTCCTGGCAACACTACCACCTCCTCCCCCGTCTCTGCCATGCCTCCACACCGAGAGACGGCAGTTCCACACACCCCCTCCCCCCACCCGGAAGGGAGAAGCCCCAACAGGGGAACAAGCTTCTTGGTCGAGAGAGAAAAGGCTAGGTGTACACCCCCCCCATTCCGGCTGGGTGTATCCCCCTTCTCCCTCATCTGCCCCGGGCCTCCCCTGTCTCCGACTGATCCGGGTGGCCTCCCACCGAGGAGGACGAGCTGACGAGAGCCCTTGGCTCCATGCCACTCCTCTTCGCAGGAGTCCCTCTATGACAGCGCGCGTAGCGGCAGACGGACGTGACGGGTGGGATGCGTGCTGTAAATGTCGGCCATAAGGGGAGATCTAATTAAGAATGACATGGTCCGCCACCATACACAGGGAGTTGGGGCAACGCGGCAGGCAAGGGCCTAGGAGGTATAGTTGAAGTAGTTCCACCCCACTCCCTCTAATTCCACAGCCGGAGAGAGAAGAGATTTGAAAAGGAATAAAACGGCCGATGAGGCTTATCCTCTATACTTGATACTTTTAAGGGCAGGTGGTCAAAGTTTGAGAAAAAAGCCAGTCCCTTTCCCTCCCTGCCTCTCCCTCCCTCTTCCTCCCTCGCTCCATCACTCTTCCACTCCCCCATCGTTCTCTCTCTTCATCTCTCACTTTCTATTTGTCATCCTCGCCTCCCCAGCCCGGACGCTGAGTGGACTGTGATAATGGAAACACCCCCCATCTCTACGCCTCCCGTTTCTCCCTCTAAGCTCTGTGCACTCGGGGAAAATTGATTGTCTGGCGAGCCGTCCTGAACGCTTCCCGCGGACGGTAGAGCCAGTTAAGTCCTTTTTTATTGAGGGTATGAGGCATTTTTAATGGGAGTCGCATCAATGAACTGTGCAGCCATTTGGCATCTGCATGCAGGGGAGTTTCTAATACCCTGCCCCTTTCTCACCCTTTCATCCCTCATCATCCTACATACCCTCACCCTAACCCCTTATCATCCTACACCCCCACCCCAATCTAACCCTCGTCCTCCTACACCCCCACCTAACCCTCATCATCCAACACCCCCACCCCAACTTAACTCTCATCATCCTACAACCCCACCTTAACCCTCATCATCCTACCACCCCCACCCCACCCAGTTAACCCTCCCCACTAACCACTTTCAAGGACAGCTTACGTAAACGGCAGAGCAGATCACCATGGTTTTCTCCTGACAGGCGGGAAGCCAGGCCAGTGTGTTACCTTGCTCCCCCCCCCCCCCCAGCTCCAACTGGGCCATGGGTGATCGATCAACGGGGGGGCCTGGCTTTGTACGAGACAGTTGAGCGTGTGTGTCCACGCCTGGCCAGCCGAAGGCGACATCTGCCCGACCGCCAGCCTGCAGAGTGTGCCGGAACAATCCCCTCCCTCGCCAAGGGACGCGGAGCGGAGGGGTACAGTACAATACTGAAATCCGAGACCCAGCCTCACCTCAACGGGAACCGAAATAAGGCCTTTCTTCTCAATACAATCATAGTGGTAATCTTTCAATCAATGGGTTTAACAGGTAGACAGAGCAAGACAGATGGACAGAGGCTGATGGAGAGAGAGAGAGAGAGAGAGAAGGGTAAGAAGAAACAGTTCTTTTTCTCTATTGATCGCAGCTCTGACTCCCACTGGCTGCTCCTCAGTGGAGGTCCTGTGGAGGAAGTGGGCTAATCCTGTCCAAATTGGAGGGAGAGGGAATCCATTAAGACAGCCACGCACGCCTCCCTCACTCTCCATTCCTCCCCTCTCTCTCATTTTCTCACAGTCCCCCTTTACCGTCTCTCTCAGTCTCTCTTTCTGGAGCTCATTAGTGATCCTGGCCGGACCTCACTCCTCTTTGGACCTGCTCCATCCCCATGGAACCAGGACATGCATGCACGCACATAGACACACACAGCAAGTATATAACCGGGTTAGGAAAAAAGACTTGATAGAATCATGTGGATGTCAAAACTGTGTTTTTCTCCTCAGAGGGCCAGTAGTGATGTTGAGAGTGCCAGTAGTGATGTTAAGAGGGCCAGTAGTGATGGTGAGAGGGCCAGTAGTGATGTTAAGAGGGCCAGTAGTGATGGTGAGAGGGCCAGTAGTGATAGTGAGAGGGCCAGTAGTGATGGTGAGAGAGCCAGTAGTGATGGTGAGAGGGCCAGTAGAGAGGGCCAGTAGAGAGGGCCGGTAGTGATAATAATAGGGTCAGTAGAGAGGGCCAGTGGTGATGGTAATAGGGCCAGTAAAGGGGGTCAGTAGTGATGGTAATAGGGCCGGTAGAGAGGGCCAGTAGTGATGGTAATAGGGCCAGTATAGAGGGCCAGTAGTAATTGTAATAGGGCCAGTAGAGAGGGCCAGTAGTGATGGTAATAGGGCCAGTAGAGAGGGCCAGTAGTGATGGTATTAGGGCCAGTAGAGAGGGCCAGTAGTGATGGTATTAGGGCCAGTAGAGAGGGCCAGTAGTGATGGTATTAGGGCCAGTAGAGAGGGCCAGTAGTGATGGTATTAGGGCCAGTAGAGAGGGCCAGTAGTGATGCAGTCCACAGTAATTAGCAGAGGAGTAGAGGAGTTCCATGTGACTCCCTGTACGTCTTTCCTTCTAATCGGCTTGTGAGGCTGGACTGCCGTGCAAACTGAGGCCACTGAAGACGGAGAGCGTTCTATAAGTGAAACGGTCCCCCCCACCCACACGCACGCCAGGCTTGTTCCACTAAAAGGATAATCCTGAGGCTTCAGGGAAATTAGGCAGGAACTCACCTTCCAGGGGAATACGGCAGCTTTCTGTAATCCTCAACTGGTCACAACTAGTTTCTTTCCCCTTTCGTTTCCCATAACAACCGACCATGGTCAGGCCCTCTACACGGAGAGTCATCAGGGGGACGTTACAGCCTTGTGTTTTGGGCCCAAACAAAGCGACTGTTGTGTTTTACAGCTAGTCAACCAGGCCCCAAACTAGAGGCCACACACTGTAAATGTTTACACACCATGAGGGTACAACACACACACACAGGACTGCACAGTCAGCGTAACTCACCAGTCCCTCCCTTCCCAATGAGCAACAACACAACAGGTCCCTGGGTCTCTCCCTGGTCTGTGTTGAAACAACAAACATCTCCCCCAAAACACAAGAGTCCTGACCCCCCCGTGACCCCTTCTCTGTTGTGGACTCACATTTTCGGCCGAGGGCTTGATGCGGCTCCAAGGACTTGCTGGAACACAGGGGGTGTTGGGAGGAAGGGATGGGGGGGTTCTGCCTCCTCTGCAGGCAGGCTAGCATGGCGGAGAGGTGGGGGCAGATGGAGAACTACAGCCGGGGAACCACAGAGGCCAACCTGGGGAAGAGAGAGAGAACGAGAGATGAGGAGAGAACCAGGAGAACAAGAGGTTTCCATTGTTCCACTGGAACCACGCTTCCTACCACTGGAACCACGCTTCCTACCACTGGAACCACGCTTCCTACCACTGGAACCACGTTTCCTACCCTGGAACCACGTTTCCTACCACTGGAACCACGCTTCCTACCACTGGAACCACGCTTCCTACCACTGGAACCACGCTTCCTACCACTGGAACCACGTTTCCTACCACTGGAACCACGCTTCCTACCACTGGAACCACGCTTCCTAGCACTGGAACCATGCTTCCTACCACTGGAACCACGTTTCCTACCACTGGAACCATGTTTCCTACCACTGGAACCACGTTTCCTACCCTGGAACCATGCTTCCTACCACTGGAACCATGTTTCCTGCCACCGGAACCACGTTTCCTACCACTGGAACCACGTTTCCTACCCTGGAACCCCGCTTCCTACCACTGGAACCACGTTTCCTACCACTGGAACCACGTTTCCTACCCTGGAACCACGCTTCCTACCACTTAAAAGCACGTTTCCTACCACTGGAACCACGTTTCCTACCACTGCCGGCCGGAAGTTGCCCGGCACAGGAGCCGCAGAGATCAGATCGTTCAGAGGAGAACAGTCCAAACACTGAGACCCTCGACACGACATCTGCTCGGGTCTGACTCCTAGAAGGTCCACTATTGTCCATCTAACCTATACAGAACTGACTGTAAGTACTTTCAAGCACACACACACACAACCGGAAATACATATAAAGTAAGGACGGGAAATGTGGTCGACCATTTTCCCTAAATCCAAGCACCCAAACCCAAATGGACCCCAACCTTACTCCACCCTAACCCCTAACGCTAACGCCTAACTCAACCCCAAATGGAAGACTCTAAACAATACTCAACCCTATCCCTACACCTAACCCAAAATGGAAGACTCAAAACCCTCACTCCACCTTAACCCCTAATCCTAAATTTGAACCCAAACACAAATACGCGCCAAACACAAACACTGTGTTGATCCCTCTTTCTCAAAGGGCCTTTGTGTAATCTTGCTGTAGGCAGACTACTGTGTTCTCAGCAGCACCATAGCGTCCTTGCTGTCCATAGATAATGCTATCAATCACCATCGCACAGACCCTGCACTGCTCTGGAAGGAGTGTGTGTTCCCATGGCTGTGTGTGTGTGTTCGTGTTTGCTGTGCACGTGTGTGTGCATGTGTGGTTGTGCGTATGTGTTTGGTGTTCATGTGTACATGCGTGTGTGTATTTGCTACGTGTTTGTGTGTGTATTTATACAGGCAAATGAATGGGGGGGGGGGGGCAGTGCCAACCATACATCAGGGTCACTGGCGGCACTAATCAATCTCCCACATAGGCTATAAATCTCCAGCCATACTCCACCTCTCTCCAGTCCTCATGGCTCTGGAAGAACAGAGCCTCTCAAAAAGCCCATCAGAACCAGAGTGAAAACACAGGACACACACACACGCCCGCGCGCGAAACACACAAACCAAGGCGAGCAGTATAAAGACCTGAAACTTGGTAGAGAGTGGCTTCCAGTCAATGTATCAGTCGCTCAGCAATATAATCCAGCAACTCTGATGACTGATTACCAGCTCCTTGGGCTGGATGATTGACTGCAGCTAAAGCAAATGCCTCAAGAATGTAGACTGCTGACTACAACTTGGAACTTATTGTTTTGTTGGACTAACACTCGCTTGTCTCTGGGGTTTCCAGACAATGTCAAACAGACCACAAACTTTATTATTTGTAATATTCGAAGGGGCACTGTGTTGAGTCCTGCCTCTAAACAATGACATGACTAGTGTCCTACTTGTCTTCCCTTGCAGAACAAAACTGGAATAATATTGTCTAGTCCAGGGTTGGAAGGCCAGTAACACAAGTGTCTAGAGAGAGTATTAGGACACGACAAGTCAAGGGATTTTTAATTAAAACACCTACAACCCAAATAAATGGCCTTTCAGGTGTCTGTATTTCACTGAGCTGTCAACCTGCCGTTTCCCGCGGTGATGCACGGCAGATTATTGAAAAATGATTTCTCATGCACCTGCCAAACGCCTGTCCCCCGTTATGTATCCTCCCAGTGAATCACTAAATGAGCATTTAGCCACCTGCCTCTGCTCCATTACCTGTACCAGACAATTACAATGATGAGAAGTAAATGACCAAAGTACGGACATATTTAAATGTGCAGAAAGATAGACAGACATATTGACAGCAATCCATGCTTTGGTTTTGTTGTATATTCCAGGCATCGTGTTCATATGATCCTATAGCACAGAAAAATGTACTCAATGATGATTATAGATTCAAGATCACTTGCATCTATCGCTTGCAAGGCACAAAGAAATTAGATATTTGTATGATGACTTTGGCTACAATGGTTGGAACCATGAACACAGTGAAAGGAAACCAATGCAATTTTGTAATTTGTGTGAACCATCCTTTTAACATTTCTAATCATACATCTTTACCCGGGCAACAGTTAAACAAATCATGGTAATCCATAGCCCACAGATTGTGTTGAATGCATAGTCATAGAAGACCTATTGATTGAGGTATGTGCATGCACACACAAAGAAGGTTGCAAAAAGAGGAGCTGTTTTTTTCTCCCCCTGCCAGGTGCCTCTGAAAAGCTCAGTGTACAGGGCCATTTCCCCTCTCTAACACACACATACACACACACAGACAGGCCTAGCTGCAACACACAGACACTTTGAGCTCATTACTGGCCATTCACAGGCTAAAAGCCCATCTCTGTGTCCTCTCTGTGAGGATACTAATTTCACAACAAGCCCATTTGTTAGAGGCTAGTGGTGTGGGGGGAGGTGGGGGAGGTGGGGTGGTGGGGGGGTGGGGTAGTATAGATAGAGATATAGAGACAGAGAAATCCTCATGGGGAATGCCTCCAAATTCCTTCTACCCTTCCTCTCGCTCCTAAAATGAAAGACAATTGTGTAACTACCCCTCCATTACTCTCCATTTGGTCGTCGCCAAATGTATTCTGAGGCATTATCTTGCTCTGAAAGGGAACGCTTCTCCCCCTCCAATCCATTTCAAGAACCAATTTTATCCTATTACAGCCTTAAAGAGAGAGGAGAGGAGGAGGAAGTCTTTGGCTTGTTTGTCACGTCCAACCAAACCCTTGTCTTTACCTACACCAGGCCTGAGCAGATGTCAATCAATGGCCAGACATTAGACCCAACTAAAGCGCCAGACAAAGCACAACAACCCATCCTTTAACAACCTCCTATAAACAGATTATCTGCAAGTTAGGGTCACCCACTACCAATGGTACTGCTGACAGAAACACAGCACACACACCCACACACAACTCCCACACACACCCCCCACACCCTAACCCTGTACAGAAACCACCTGCACTCCATTCACTCATCACGGCCACTCAAAGTTCTCTTATTACACCAGTGAGAGAATAAGTCCACAGCCAATGGCATCAACACCAGCCACACTTCCCATTCTAACTCAATTGCCAAAGGGATTGGAATGGAGGGGAAGATCCATCTGTGGAGATGAGGGAACCACCTGATGTCTAGTAGTGGACCTGGTGTTACCACCTGATGTCTGGTAGTGGACCTACTGTTAGAGCAGGGGTGGGCAAATATTTTGGCTCGGGGGCCACATCAGAATTTTGAAATGAAAATGGAGGGCCACATTTGTAATTTGTTAATCATCACTGATTTGGAGGCCAGGAAAGGGCATTCCGTGGGCCGGATGGGACAGCCTCGCGGGCCGCATTTGGCCCTCGGGCCGTAGTTTGCCCGCCCCTGTGTTAGAGCCTCCTGGATGATAGTGGGCCTGGTGTTAGAGCCTCCTGGATGATAGTGGGCCTGGTGTTAGAGCCTCCTGGATGATAGTGGGCCTGGTGTTAGAGCCTCCTGGATGATAGTGGGCCTGGTGTTAGAGCCTCCTGGATGATAGTGGGCCTGGTGTTAGAGCCTCCTGGGTGATAGTGGGCCGGTGTTAGAGCCTCCTGGATGATAGTGGGCCTGGTGTTAGAGCCTCCTGGATGATAGTGGGCCTGGTGTTAGAGCCTTATTGTACAAGGCTTGGGCTTAATTGAATGGTGAACCACGACTCCCTGCGGGACGCCCCGTGCAGTGCTTTTAACAAGCTGCTGTGGCTCTCCTCTTAATAAGCCCAAACAAGTTAATCCAATCAACACACTCAAAAACCCTTTCTTATTTGTGAACAAGGCATTGCCTCTACCCCCCTAATCTCCCAATGCCCCCCCCCACCCCCCCACTGCCACATGAATGCAGGAAGACTGGAGGAGCCCATTAGGACCGGTGTCAGTAACCCACTGCCCCTTAACTTTCCCCCACACACTCCCATGCAAACACACATGTCTACGGTGGCTGGAACACACAATGGGAGAGCTACAGACCTCAATTTGGACCATGAGCACAAAGGGAGAGGCTCACACACACACACGCACACACACGCACACACAGTTTAATCCCACACAACAACACATAGAATCCTAAGAAGGCATTTTCCAAGCGGCATGTACGCCGAGACATTAAACGAGGCATTGTTAACAAATCCTAACGGCTCCACAAACAGCAGACATGATCCCCTAGAACAATGAAGGCCCGTGGAGACAGGTTATACCCCATAGTCCTGCACAGCCTCGCCAGAAGGAAAACATCACCAGCACAACAAGAGTCCATTGTGTTCCCAAGCCTACTGGAACCATTTGGAAATTGACACATTATTTTCTAGAAGATGCTAAGAGAACTGGCTGGGCTGCAGGCCCCATTGATAGTGTATATAGTGTACATAGTGTATATAGAGTATATAGTGTACATAGTGTATATAGTGTACATAGTGTATATAGTGTATATAGTGCACATAGTGTACATAGTGTACATAGTGTGTCACGGTTGTGGTGTGGAGCAGAACCGGAACGTGTCTCTGGGCTGGAGCCGGAACGGCCCTGACATAGTGTATATAGTGTACATAGTGTATATAGTGTACATAGTGTACATAGTGTACATAGTGTATATAGTGTACATAGTGTACATAGTGTATATAGTGTACATAGTGTATATAGTGTACATAGTGTATATAGAGTATATAGTGTACATAGTGTATATAGTGTACATAGTGTATATAGAGTATATAGTGTACATAGTTTACATAGTGTACATAGTGTACATAGTGTATATAGTGTACATAGTTTACATAGTGTACATAGTGTATATAGAGTATATAGTGTACATAGTTTACATAGTGTACATAGTGTATATAGTGTATATAGTGTACATAGTTTACATAGTGTACATAGTGTACATAGAGTATATAGTGTACATAGTTTACATAGTGTAAATAGTGTACATAGTGTATATAGTGTACATAGTGTATATAGTGTACATAGTGTACATAGAGTATATAGTGTACATAGTTTACATAGTGTACATAGTGTACATAGTGTATATAGTGTACATAGTGTACATAGTGTACATAGTGTATATAGTGTACATAGTGTACATAGTGTATATAGTGTATATAGTGTACATAGTGTACATAGAGTATATAGTGTACATAGTGTACATAGTGTATATAGTGTATATAGTGCTC
>JACXGK010010055.1:8301-18889 GCA_016801125.1 Novumbra hubbsi
AACACACCTCTGGTGTTTGAGAGGAGTATAGGGCATTCTAGAAGATCAGTCCACAACACACCTCTGGTGTTTGAGAGGAGTATAGGGCATTCTAGAAGATCAGTCCACAACACACCTCTGGTGTTTGAGAGGAGTATAGGGCATTCTAGAAGATCAGTCCACAACACACCTCTGGTGTTTGAGAGGAGTATAGGGCATTGTAGGTGTTTTTACCAAGCTGGGGATTGTGGCTCTGTTTACCTAAATGTGACTGCTCATTACGCTCCCAAAGGGCTTGTCATTCAAATAGCAGTAATATCCCCCAGAAACCAAAATAGTCTGTAATATGTAGCCTCAACCTCCAATGACATACCCGGTCAATGTAGTCAATTTATACCTAGCCTATTTATTAAGGTTGAAGGACAAAAATGGCAAGTATACTACAGTTATTATTGTGTAGGTGTTTATGTAACATAATCTCTTTCATTCACTCTAATAGTGTAAATGCCTCAACTGCTGTCCTACTTTCCTAGTAGTGTATACAATGGAAAGAAGTCCAGGCTATTCATCCTATTATAGCTGCTTCCTAAGGCCAGTCTCACCATGTTCCACCTGGAGGAAACTAGGCCCTGCCCTGCATTGTAGGAAACTGCTTACCGCTAACCAATCATATTGGCTCAGGTGTGGTTGTCATTCTCCTAATGGTGAAGGTTACAATTATGGGTTGGTTCATCTGATTCTGGATCTGTGGTTAAAGGGAGGGATTGGGTTTTCTTTTTAGGGAAGCTGCTAGCTGTTTGTATGTAGCTATGTAGTACCTTCCTCAGTGCTCTATGCTGTTTGTTGTGTTTATACCCCCTAGTGTCATGGTTTGGTAGTGCATGGCTATGGTGTGCGGTGGCTTGGCTACACGGTGTTGGTGTTGTCAGCTTTAGGAGGCTCTAGCCTGGTGTGGTCTGTACTCCAATGCCTTACCACGTGGTTAAAATAGACCCACTGCAATCATTAATACTACATTGTCACCCAGACAGTTTTAGACTTGAAGCACTGTCTGTATGTATGCATGTATGTGTCTGTATGTATGTATGTATGTATGTATGGATTTATTTGTATGTCTGTCTGTATGTTTGAGGTAGTGCAGTTATAGTCTTACATAATATAATGAACCACTTTACTGGGATTTGGTTCGATCATTATTTTATCTAAAATGTCAAATTGTGGTTTTACGTGGGCCTAGTCTGAATCTTACTAGTGTATAGTTAACATTTTATGAAGGCCTAGTCTGAGTTTTACCAGACCGTAGTTCAAATATTATGAAGGCCTAGTATATATACATTTTACCCTGGGCTAATTTTAAATCTTATGAAGGCCGAGTCTGAGTTTTACCAGGACTTAGTTCAAATATTATGAAGGCCTAGTATATATACATTTTACCCAGGGCTAATTTTAAATCTCATGAAGGCAGAGTCTGAGTTTTACCAGGACTTAGTTCAAATCTTATGAAGGACTAGTCTGAGTCTTACCAGGGCTTAGTTCAAATCTTATGAAGGCCTAGTCTGAGTCTTACCAGGACTTAGTTCAAGTCTTATGAAGGCCTAGTCTGAGTCTTACCAGGACTTAGTTCAATTCTTCTGAAGGCCTAATCTGAGTCTTACTAGATCACTGTAGAGGATATCTGCATGCCTTTTCTGCCTATCTTCTCTATGTGTGTTGACCTGGCGGTCTGTGTCTTTGTAATGACCGTGGTTGTGTTGTGTTGTAGTTTGTATCTTCTCTCTCTCTGTACTAATGGTGTGTGTTATTCTGGCTCAGCGTTGGGTAACACACGCTCTTACAAACTGCTAGACTGGAATAGTTTCGCTGCAGGTACCTCCCTCCTTCTACTGGTTTCACACACTGGAGACATGGCAGCTCACTGAAACACACAGACACACACACACACAGGTCTGTGCAAACATCTAGTCAAAGGCTGCCAGTGTTTTGATTCTGGACCCACATGCCAGTTTCACTAAGCTGCCATCCTCCTCTCTAGTCTGTGTCTGTGTGTGTGTGCTAAGCATGTGCTAAGACTCCGCCCTCGGCGTGCCAAGACCCCCCACCCCACCTGCCTCTGTGCTAAGCCCCCCCCACACACACACACCCTGCCCCAGCGCACTCCCTCCCTGCCTGGCTAGCCCACCCTGCTGTTTCCACTGTGTGACCCTGTGCCTCCCTAATGTTCTCCCGGCCCCGCTGCGCTGAGCCCGCCCGGGCATGTGCACCATCCCTGGCTTCCACCGGGCCGTATTCATACTGGGGGAGAGACCGCAGGACGGAGGGGGGTACGGGAGTGGGGGGGAGGGAGAGGCCGTGGCACAGTGAGATGGCGAGAGAGGAGGTTGTGACTGGATATGGCCCACCTCTGCCCATGCACGTGCACGTCAGACATGCCGTTTCTGTGAGAGGACCGTGCTTTGGGTCTGTGGTTCCTGATTCATCCATACATCGCTCTGTTCTTCTCTTTCCCTCACCCCTCTTCCCTCCCTCTCTCTATGTCTCTCTGTGGGCATGTGTCCGTTCCGAGGAGCTATGGAGTGGACCCATGCTTACCTTTATGGACCATGGTTTAGGCTCCGCTGGGCGTCTGTGGGTTACGTGTGATGAAGGCTCTGAGATGGCCTCTCCTCCCCCTCCTCTCCTGGCCAGAGATATCGGGCGGGGTTGTGTTCAGGAGACATGAAAACCAGCAGACCTTTTGAGACAGTAACAAAAGACAATAAGAACATTGTTACGGTTTGGTGTGTGTGCCTGAACACAACCTATAGTGGGCATCAAGGAGATGTGGGGAGGTTTGAGCCCCCCCCCCATGACTCCACCCACTTTATCCCTGCCTTCCTGTGAATGGCTAACCTAGGAACGATGCTAGGAGAGATGAGAACTGCCCGGGCTCACCTAAAGACCTTCATTATCTCCATCATTGTCATCAACGTCATGGTCACTGTGTTACCAACTGATGGTTGGTTCAGTGGTAGTGGCTTGTTATGATGCACCATTAAACCCAATGAGTCACCAAAGTGTACAAGTTGATTTGCTGTTGGTTAGACTGAGTTGCTTTTATGATTGTTTCTGATAGTTGCAAGTTTATATTAGACTACTAGTTTTGAGTAATTGTAATTTAAATGTTCACTGTATACCAGGGATTTGTTGGAAATAGTCACTGTTTTTTGGTAGCTGCTACCTTCAAAAGTATCTAGTTTCTGACTTTTTTTGTAACAAATTAACCCTTACAATTAGTTATTTCTGATATAATCTTTCCAGTAAGGTATATATTCTACGTTATGTACGTTTCTTCGGGCTAATTGCTGACCGTTCCTTGATTCTAGTCATTGTGTGTGCGCGTGTGTGTGTACCGCTCTGTATGTGTGACTGTGTGTGACTGTGTGTACTTGTGTGCCTGTCTTTGTGTGTGTTGCAGACGAGCCAGAGACCAGGGACGCGTGGTGGGAGGAGATTCGTCAGGAGATCAAGTCTCATGCCAAAGCCCTGGGCTGCCATGCTGTGGTGGGGTACAGCGAGAGCACCAGCATCTGGTACCCCAGTTTAAAGACGTCTGTTGGCCCATGACTGCACCCTGATGTTAGCTTCTCAATCGTCTCTTCCCTCCCTTCACCTTTTCTCCTTCCCTCTCTCCGTCCTCCGCCCACAGTGAGGAGGTATGTATCCTGTCTGCCTCAGGCACGGCGGCCATGTTGAACCCCAGGTTCATGCGTGAGGGTTGCCTGGACACTGGTGGCAGTGACCACAGGTTGTCACGACAACCGCCTCTCAACGTGGTGGGGTCCGAGAGGATCGAGGGGGATGCTGGCTCAGCCTGGCTGGGGTAGGAAAACACTGACACATCAGGGATGGAATCGAGGGGATTTAAGGACAAGGCCACTTGGCTTGAAGATGTTGCCTAATTTGCCAGGGTTCTGATGCCATTGGCCAGACCGTCAAGCAAAATAGCCTAATAAGTTGCCTTAAAACACAGAAAAGGCTGATTGTGTGTGGCCCTATGACTTTGTAACTAGTGACTTAATATTCCTTACTGACGGACATCTTTACTCTGTCTCTTTTCTACACGTTTTAGCTATGTTTATACCATGCAATGAAAGCATTATAATGTAACTGGAGAACAGGGCCTGCATTAGGCCAAACAAGGGTTATGGGGTAATTATGTCCCACAAACCTCCTCTGGCTCTGCTGGAAGGTTTAATACTACCTAAATAGCTACATGAATTACTAACATAAAGGACCAGTGATGTTATGTAATGTGTTATCAGTGTAATTATTTAGTGAAAAAAGGCAATTATTAACTCCATTGCTTTTTTGCTTTCATTCTTAGCAGTCTTTTGTGTATTGCAGGTTTGAAGATGCTTCACCTCCTAGTTGCGGGTTTTGTCACATCCCGTACGATGAGTTCAACATGCCGTTCCCAGCTCAACTTACTTACTGCTACCGCTGTAGGAGACAGAAGGTCCCTGACGTACTCTTTACTACTATAGACCTGCCAGCTGAGGCTGCTGTTACTGGAAAGGGCTGCCTCATACAGGCCAGGTAACACACATGCCACTGCCACACTGCTGTTATGCTGCTTCCACACACCTGTTACACTGCTTCCACACACCTGTTACACTGCTTCCACACACCTGTTACACTGCTTCCACACACCTGTTACACTGCTTCCACACACCTGTTACACTGCTTCCACACACCTGTTACACTGCTTCCACACTACTGTTACACTGCTTCCACACACCTGTTACACTGCTTCCACACACCTGTTACACTGCTTCCACACACCTGTTACACTGCTTCCACACACCTGTTACACTGCTTCCACACACCTGTTACACTGCTTCCACACACCTGTTACACTGCTTCCACACTACTGTCTCACTACTGTTACACTGCTTTCACACTACTGTTACCCTGCACCCACACTCATGTTACACTGCTTCCACACTACTGTTACACTGCACCCACACGAATGTTACACTGCTTCCACACTACTGTTACACTGCTTTCACACTACTGTTACACTGCACCCACACTACTGTTACACTGCACCCACACTACTGTTACACTGCTTCCACACGAATGTTACACTGCTTCCACACTACTGTTACATTGCTTCCACACTACTGTCACACTACAGTTTCACTGCTTCTACACTTCTTTTACACTACTGTCACACCACAGTTTCACCGCTTCTACACTTCTTTTACACTACTGTCACACTACAGTTTTACTGCTTCTACTCTTCTTTTACACTACTGTTATACGGCTTCCACACTACTGTCACACTACATTTACACTGATTCCTTACTACTGTTACACTGCTTCCACACTACTGTCACAATACCGTTACACTACTGTCACACTGCATTCACACTGCTGTTTACACTGGTGAATGTCAACTGTGAGGGAAACATGAGTCCTGTTATGGACAGATTCCAAAGAATCTGTAATAAAAAACGTCACTGTAATCACTGTGTGTACTGTTGCAGGTTGTGTCGTACAAAGAAGAAAGCCCAAGGGGAGGTGAATGCTACAGCCATCTCTAACCTCCTCCCCTTCATGGAGTATGAGCTCCACACCCAGCTGATGAACAAACTGAAGCTGCGCTCTATGAATGCTCTGTTTGGACTCCGCATTCAGATCAGCGTGGGAGAAAACATGCTCCTGGGACTGGCTGTAAGTCTGTCTGCCTCCGGGGGGGGCTGGCGCATGACCCAGCCTCTCATCAATCTGCCTCGTGGTGTGGATCTGTGTATCTGACGTGCCTTTCGGTGTCCGGTGTTTGTCCAGTCCGCAACAGGTGTGTATCTGAGCGCCCTGCCAGCGCCAGGTGGCATCCAGATAGCTGGCAAGACCCCCAGTGACCTGAACTACGAGCAGCACATCTCCACCATGCAGAAACGCATCAACGACACCATTGCTAAAAACAAGGAGCTCTACAACATCCACCCACCGGTAAGAGAAAGGGACACGCACGTACACACAAACCGATGTGTACCGGTTTCATGCCCTGTAGATCGAAACGTGGTAGTTAAACATCTTCTGTGTCCTTCCCTGGGTTAAGAAGTTATTTGCGTTGGACCCTGAGGCGTTCACTGGCCTAAATACGGTACTGAGCATTCCCAGTCAGCAATGCATGCCACACTTCCTCTATTAATCACAGCTCAATGAGAACTGCACCCTTTAGAGTAGTGGCAGTATGAGTAGAAGGAAACATCCAGAAGAAAGACAGATCTGTATGAGGATTACCGCCTCTAGAATCTAAGATTCGTTGTAGTCTACATTCAACAATATTAAGTTAGGACAAGTTATATCACATAACTCTTAGTGCCACAATGCAACAAGGGACCAATGTCCGTGTTCATTATGGCGGAGTGAACTGTAGGAGAACAAACATATTCTGTTCAAATTAGATCTAGGAGACAGTTTATGTCTCATTACCACCAACTGGCCACATATTCAATGCAATTTTTTGGGATCCATCAACAACTGGCCTATTTATTTTATTTTATAATGCTTCCAGATCTCATCGTTTAAAAGTATTTTCAGTATTTAAGACCCTAATTTCAATTTTTCATATGCAGTAAAAGGTTGAAGACATTCAGGGCTAATAAAAAAATCAAGTTTCCCAAAACACCCAAATGCATCATATTACTAGCTGCACAGCTCATTGTATCATGGTGCAAATCTGTAGATGGTCCATCAGTTGATTTTTGAACTTAGAGGACGATCACACTGTCTAGAATCACTGTTCTATATGAGGATGCCACCCTCTAGAATAATGATTACAGCTATGTATAAAAACACTCTCATCACTGCACTGTGTGACTACAAGCATTTCTAGAATCACTCCTCTATACGACAACAATGTGTGTGTTTCTGCAAATAACTAAAAACCTACTCTGTTGTGTGATTGGCAAAGTTCTAGTTTGTGTAAGGTGTAGAAGGATGGCGAGTCAATGATACTAACCCAGCAACCAACTAACACTCGTTGACATGTATGTTTCCATGTAGGAGAGTATAGAGGAACTGGTGGGGTCTCCCATCCCTGACAGACAGCGGTCCAGACTCTTCAGGTCCACCTCTGAGAGTTCTGATGAGCTACTAGAACTAGACTTGTCTCACGGCAAGAAGGATGCTTTCGTACTGGAGGTATGGCTGTGAGCTTCTGGATGTCATATCATTTAAGAGACTACTGCAAATTGAATCCTTCAGTTCCTCACTCAAGTGTTTGGGAAAGGAAAGAAGAAGGTGCAGTGGTCTCGTATGTTACCTGTATGTTGAGTTTGTTATCATTAGGGTTTGTGTTTAAGCAGGGTGTGTGTTCTTGCATGTTTCCTCATGTCTGCAGATCGATGACACTGATGCTGTAGAGGACATCCAGTCCCTCCTCACTGATGCCCCCATGCCAGCAGGTACCCTTATATCACACACACACTGATTCCCCCAACTGCACTATGCCCACTAACATGTTTCTGTCCTCAGGGTTCTACAGCTGTAACACAGAGGTCATGCCTGGGATTTACAACTGGACTTCAAGCCTACAGGTCAGACACACCAGACTCTTACTAGGGTTGATACCACAGTATATATAGTGGTATAAAGTGAAACATTCATCTGTGTTTTCCACTGCTCTCTCAGTGGGAGTCACCTAGAGATTAATAAAACCTCTCCAAACGCCAACACAACCCACAGGCCTGTTGAGCACTGGCCAAAATCATTATTATTGATAGCTACCATTGAGAGAGCATTGTAAATCACGGACGCTGCTATAGTCTGTGTGCCAATATGTTTAATGACAGAAATAAACTGCTGTATTGATAACATTGAGTTTGCAATACTAATAATAGTATTATTACTTCTAATACTATTACTAGCACTGCTACTATGGTAATACTACTACTGTATTACTAGTGCTGTAGTTTAGTACTACTGACATATAAATACAACTACTTTAGTAATACGACTGTACTATACGTTTTTAAGAAATGTCTTCCATTCCTCCCAACCTATCAGATGTTTACATCTGTCAGGGTCCTCAGACTCAGTAATGCCAATCTGACCAACCAGGGCCTCAACAAGATCTTCACTGAGCTCTGCGAGAACTTACTCAAGGTAAGACCCAACACTCACATCAGTCCAGCTTCAGCCCTGGTGTTCCTTAATGGATTTACGAATAGGTGTTTCCAAAACCTTTTCACAACGAATCCCTGTCAATGTGCAGACATGACAAATGATGTATTTGAAAGTGTACAACATTATGACGGTTTGTCTTTCAATTCTTAAAATACTGTAGAGCTAAAGATCACAGTTTTCACTTGTATTGGTTGTTACACATATATGTTGTTACTTTGAAATTAAAAAGTTCCATATTCTGGTAATAAAAATCAGAGGGCTGCAATGTCATTTACACGTATATCCATACTCCAGAACCAAAACACTGGCAGACTTTGACTTGATGTTTGCACACACCTGTGTGTGTGTGTGTGTGTGTAGAGTCTCTATTTTAAGCTGCGTTCCATGATCCCCTGCTGTCTATGCCATGTCAACTTCACGGTGGCCGTACCAGAAGAAGAACTCATACAGGTAGGAGGAGGAACATACCAGACCACACTTCTATCAGGTCCTTCTCCACTCCGTTCAGCTGTCATGAAGTCCTGATGGTTCCTTCTGCCCCCCACCAGGTGGCTGTGACGGCTGTAGCCATGAGTTTTGACAAGGACACTCAGCAGGCGGTAGACAAGGCTCTCAACAAGGGTCAGTGTCCTGAAAGGCTATAGGTCAGGGTTAAGAAGGGAGGAGCTACAACCCGCCACTCAGGTGCCATCCGATGGGGGAAGGAGACTGAATGTTGTGTGTTTTCCAGGGAGTGGTGAAAATGAGGACCAGCTCCAGTTTTCAATGGAGCTTTGTGGGGACTCAGTACCCACCAACATCCAGACTACGTCCAAACCGTCAGGTACTCCACAACAACCCTGATCAAGCTTCTCCCCAGGGTTATTTAACATGGTGGTGCTGATGAATGAGACGGAGGAGCTCCTTTTACTTCCTATCATGTCTAATGCCTGAAAACAGCCTGACCTTTAACCTTCAACAACCATCCCTTAGAACCACCGCTTGTCGACCATCTAGATGTGTAATTCTCTGTGTTTTATTGTCTGTCCACTATTTCTGCAGCCATGTGAAAAAATTAAGACATCCCATGAAATATTTGGTTATTTTTTAAGAAATGGACATACAATGAATAATAATTAAATGATTTGAACTATGATGACATTTATTTTAAAAAAGAATGCCATTTATAAATGTTCTCCACTTGTAAATGATTTTCCGGACAATGGAATGGCTCAAAATGAAACAAATGGGGAGTTCTGGAATGACCAAGTCAAATCCTGGATCTTAATCCTATTGAGATGCTGTGGGGGGATTTGAAACAGGCTGTGCAAGAAACCCCTCAAACATCACAGCTGAAAATACTCCACATGGAGGAGTGGGAAAAGCCCTCTCCGAGACCAGGAGTCAGTTTTGGGAAGCGTCTTATTGAGGTTATTTCAGACTAAGGGGTCAATACCAGCTATTATGGCATAGGGTGTCCTAACTTTTTCCCCAGTAGGAAATGCCAGTTCTTTAGTTAAATTAAGGATATAATGGTTAAAACGTCATTGTTTTTGGTTAATTTGCATCACCTTTATCTATGGATGTTGTTTGAAAGAAGATCAAATATTCATATGTCCATATTTCTTAAGACATCACCACATATTTCATGGGGTGTCCACAGTTTCTTAAGACATCACCACATATTTCATGGGTTGTCCACAGTTTCTTAAGACATCACCACATATTTCATGGGGTGTCCACAGTTTCTTAAGACATCACCACATATTTCATGGGGTGTCCACAGTTTCTTAAGACATCACCACATATTTCTTGGGGTGTCCACAGTTTCTTAAGGCATCACCACATATTTCATGGGGAGTCCACAGTTTCTTAAGACATCCCCACATATGTGTTGGGGTGTCCACAGTTTCTTAAGACATCACCACATATGTCTTGGGGTGTCCACAGTTTCTTAAGACATCACCACATATGTCTTGGGGTGTCCACAGTTTCTTAAGACATCACCACATATGTCTTGGGGTGTCCACAGTGTCCACATGACTGTATATGTCTTCTTGTGGTTGTGTTGAACATACGTCACCACCTGTGGCTGTATGAGCAGGTAACAGTAGTCACTGTGACTTTAGGTAAACCAGGTAAATGAGCCTGTATTTAGACAGCCTTGTCTGGGCTTGTAAGCTATGTGGAGGAACAGGACCATTATGTCTAGAAGAGGGCAATGGGATCAGGATGTGGAGATGGGACCACGTGGTCGGACTGAGGAACAGGACCGCTATGTCTAGAAGAGGGCAATGGGATCAGGATGTGGAGATGGGACCACGTGGTAGGACTGAGGAACAGGACCGCTATGTCTAGATGAGGGCAATGGGATCAGGATGTGGAGATGGGACCACGTGGTCGGACTGAGGAACAGGACCGCTATGTCTAGAAGAGGGCAATGGGATCAGGATGT
>JACXGK010010056.1:0-18390 GCA_016801125.1 Novumbra hubbsi
CTAGCCAGAGGTGATGTAAGGTCAGTCAGGGCCCTCCACTGTATACAGTATATTAGCCAGTGGTGATGTAAGATCAGTCAGGGCGGACCTTGGCTGTGAGCACAGGTCCCACAACAGGACGTTGGCCCCCATGAGTCTCATTCTTCAATCAATACAGCATCTTGTAACGCACGTATTGATGTGCCATCTGGGAGGTGCTGGACTACCTGTGCAACCTGAATAGGCTGCAGGTACCGCCTAATGTTACCAGTAGTGACAAAGACACTAGCAAAATGCAAATATAGAGAAGAATCAGTCAAGAAAGATACGTTGAGGGCAATTGTTTGTGGCCACCACCTGCAAAAACCTGTCTTCCCTTCTGCTTTTGCCTCTCCAGTGCACCTATTGTCACTTTAATTTTTCACTTCCTAACTGGACCGCTATTTTACATTGAGGGCCCTGTGGTATAAAGTAGAAGGTTCTGTGATGATGTAAGGTCAGTCAAATTGACTTTGTTAGTATGGTTACACATTGAAAATCATGGTTATTTATTATAAAACCAGGCCAGCTTGTTGTTACTTAAGAGATCTTCTTGATTTCCATGTATTGGGGTTTGCATGCACGATCAATTATTTTCACCTCATTAAAACATATTTTATTTAATTTGCGATAAGGCTTGCGAACATCCCTTGTTTCGCTGCAGTTGTATCGGTGAGTACATGTTCTTACTGTACATTAGCTGTGACATTGTTCATATTTTCATGGTTGCTTGCTTATCTGGTCCGAAAAATTCTCGCATGGGGCAGGATGAGAGACCCGGGTTCCATTCCTCATCAGACGAATGCTAATCGCCACACAGAACCAATGGCCACTCGGCTTCCAGCCACACCAGAGACCCTTCAGAGGTCAAATGATGGCCATCTCTGTGTTTTAACCATCCCCTTCTCTCCTTTTACACGGTTGCCTTTTCATGCAATCAGAGCTAATAGGCTTTACTGGGCAAGCTCTGTACTGGTCACGGGTTCTATTTATAGGGGTCTCACCTTCCCCCCGAGAGCTCAAACAGAGAGAAATGAGAAGTGGAATGATATGAGAGAGAGAGGTAACTCTTTGTGCGCATGTTGTGTGTGTGTGTGTACTCGAGCGTGCGTTTCTTTGTGTGTTTGTGTGCGCTCACTCTGCAGCCACAGTTTGGTTCTATCATGTAGTAATTCCTGTCAGGCAGACCGTTGAACTGGCCCGGATCCTCTGCGTGTTTGATGGCCACTTTTTATTGTGTATGTGTGTATTGCCTTCTATTACACATCCTCACGGAGGACTTACACAGAGTGAGTTTAGCGCTGTTACTTCGCATGACAGACAATCCACATTGAAGCCGAGAAATAAAGCTTCAAAAACAACTTTGTCATCACCTTCTACGTTATATGGATGATATTCACGGAAGGCCATCGGAGCAGACTAAGGGGAAATACAAACATGTTTGGGGTACTTGTGTGTGTGTTTCCGTGTTTGTGTGTGTGTTTTCCGTGTTTGTGTGTGTGCTCAGCATGACGAAAAACACCAGAGACAATCTACGTCCTAAGCACACAACAACACATACTAAAGAACAGCCAAGCACATGATCCAAGCAGAGCAGTTCTGTAAATAGATCTAAAAAGAGCGAAGAAAAGAAATGTTTTTTTGTTAAATGCTCTATTTTGAGACCCTATCATCCTGTTATTGGTGTGGTTGGCTAACAGATTTAGGCCCCTGCGGTTTTCTGAGGAGTGTGGAAACTGTGACAGGTTGTTCTGCTGTGATGCTTCCTGTGTGTGTACCGCTGGAGAAACACTTGAAGCATGTGCCGCGGTTGGGGGTAAAACAGTTGTTAGGGGTAACAGTTAGGGGTAAAACTGTTGTTAGGGGTAACGGTTAGGGGTAAAACTGTTGTTAGGGGTAACGGTTAGGGGTTAAACAGTTGTTAGGGGTAACGTTTAGGGGTAAAACAGTTGTTTAACTTAAATGGTCTCTTATATGAAGATTTGACAACCTGTTAATTTGTTTTGTTTCCATGTAAAACATGCTGGCGTTTCCTTTAGTCTGTACACGCTACTTCTTCTTCTGGCCCCTGAACAACCTTGCTTTTGATCCGGAGATCAAAAGCGATCTCATACCAAGATAAAAGTCCTTAAATCCTTAGATTCGTGGCCTACATATCAATGACATTGGATGTTATTTGCACAATGTCTTCGTTCTGTATGATCAGAGGAAAGTGGATTAATCTCTTCTATTGAAGTCTTGAATAGTTGTACAAGTTGACCGCCAGAAGGCATGAGAACATGAACTTACTCAATACTGACGCATCATTTTTCAGATGATATACATTCACATTTAAACCAACGTGAGTCGAGGTGCAGAGGAAAAGCATTATCATCCTAGCAAGAAAAAGGCTCTCCGCTTGTTCATCATTAAACGCTGAAGTCTTTACTATAACCCAGCTGAACTACAGCACTTCGAACCATATGATCTGTAGAGCCTTTTTTCTTACTAGAATTTTCATTGAAGGCTTTCAGAGGACACTAGTACATCTGTATTTATGGTTTGACACAGAAAGTGCAAAAAATAATTACATTTAAAATTAAACTATTATGTAGAATGTCAGCACGTTCTGACATGTCTTGCTTTACAGAAGATCAATGAGAGGAGTGGTGGGAGCATCTGACCAATAACTGGAAAGTTATCAGATTGAATCCCTGGCCGAGAAGGTAAACACATTTTGTTTACCTTTGCTCTGTCCTGTATTACTCCCAGGTTGTTGCTGAAAATGTGAACGTGTCAGCACACTTACTTGGTCAAATAAGGGTAAAGAAAATAAATACAAATAAAAAGAAGCGCTCAGTTTTCTAAACTCTCCTGTGGTAGCCACTCAGTGTTTCCATGAGAAGAAACAGTTCAGTCAGATATTACAATGACATTCCACTGAAGCCCACCCTCACCACCCGTTTGCTGTGTTAATGGAAACCTACAGTACCGACAGACTCGGCCGGCATTGGAACATTAGTGAGGCTGAAACATCCACACCAGCCCACCTAAACCAAACCTCTGGTGTACAGTTAGACCCGACCAGACCACATTCACCTCGCTCCTGAAACTGCTTTGCAGACCCACACCATTTCCACACAGTCAGAACAGACCTTCAGCCGTGTCTCTGTCATAAACACTTGCTTGTCATATATGCAGCAGTTACATATCATAACCTCATTTATGCATGTAGATTGAGATTCATTCATAAATGTGATTGATTGAGGTACCAAAATAATCCTAATGAATAAATGTACATAGTTTATTGTCAAAGGTGGATTTTATTAAGATCCAGACTTTTTTATTTGATCTAAAACGTGGTCACCTTAGAATACAAATGACGCAGAAATTGGATTTAAACCACCTTTTAGTGCTTCTGCTTAAGTCTATCTGTATTCACAAGGAATTGTAATTGCTATCCTTAGGAATGAAATTAGGAAACAAATGTAATATTAACGTTTTTTCGCCCACCATGTCAAAATAAAACTCTGCAATCAAAACCAAACAATCCTTTTTCAGAATGGCATTTTTGCACCAGAATGATACACAAATGCCCCATTTGAATGACTCTTTCAAAGCGGCAACAATCCACTGATGCAGAAGACCGTCGGGGTGAAATCAACGTTGCCTTCCCCAGATAACAGTGCATAGTAAAAATAGACTTTTGCCTTGAGAAATGTATTTTGTAAAATAGTCAAGCAGAAGAAGCATGAGAAACTGGACGGATTACTGCTAGTTATTGACACTAAGTAAACCAAAGGGATGAGATGCACACTTATTTGTTAGTGCTGCTCCAAATATTTTTGGACGTCTAACAGGTACATGTTATAAGTACACGCTATTATACCCCATTTCCAACTGAAGGCCATAATGTGCAAATCATTGATGAAATGTTTTTACATATCAAATGTTAAAACTGGGAAAACGTATTGTTTTTGAAAAAAATCTATGTCCATTTTGACCTACAAAAACGTTAGGACAGGGGCAGGTCCTAACAATACTAAGCGTTTGGGAACTGAGGAGACCAATTGCTGTAGTTTTGAAAGTGAAACGTTTTCCCAATCTTGATCGATGTCCAAGTCACGCGTGCCAATGTGCATTAATCCCTCTCCTCTATTGCCCGGAGGACACAGCGTCCATGATTACCAAATCGAATTTCACTTTTTAATTGTCAGACCACAGCACAGTTTTACACTTAGTCTCAGTTCATCTTAAATGAGCTTGGCTGTGGTGGTTCTAAATGTGGTTTCTGTAGGGTTTCTTCTTTACATGGTAGAGTTTTACCCTGCATTTCTGGATGCTGCAACGAACTGTGTTCACAGACAATGTTTTTCTGAAGTGTTTCTGAGCCCATGCAGTGATTTCCGCTACAGAATCGTGTCTGTTTTTGATGTTACTGACCTGTTGCCATAACACCTAATTAGTTGTGAGATCTTCCACCAAGTTTAGTTTATTTTAGCATTACACAACCTTTTCTGTTTTTAGTTGCCACTCTCCCAGCTTTTCTGATCCATGTTGCTGAATTTAAATTAAAATTTGCCACTTCTTTCAAGAAGCAATACTATTTTCAACATTTGGTATGTTTCAACACTCAGTCTTAGTACTCATTTCTATTGAATAGAGGGTTTAAATGATTTGCACAGCATTGCATTCTGTTTTTTTCTTTACACAACATCCCAACTCTGGAAACAGGGTTATAGAACATATTGCTTCTTAAAAATATCTTGGGATTTTGTTAGATGAACATCAGTCTTTTAAAACACCTTACATATTTGTGATTGGAATAAATCATGTCTGTCACGTCAGCATAGAAAATACATTGTGCAAGCAACTTTTATGTCGCTACTAGATTATGGTGATAGATAATGTATGCCTCGGCTTCAGCACTCAGCAGTCTATCATTCGGCCTTGCGTTTTATCACTTGTGCAAATTCTCCCACTCATTAATGTCTGTTGTGTGCTACCGTTGGCTGGGAGTCACTTACATCTACAGGGGGCCAGACATTGGTTAATCTTTTAATATAAGGCAGTCATGCAAAAACAGAGAAAATGTATGTTTTTGTTGTTGTAAAACATGGCTCAGCTGAAAAAGAGACCTTGGTCTCAGTTGATTTTTCTGTACAAATGTAGGTCATAAAAATGTCTGATGTTGCATGAGGAATTAGCATGGAGTGTATTAGACAGACAATTATCTGACATAAAGTGAGTTAAACTGTCCTTCCTGGGGAGTGTACCACATCTGTTTTAAGTTCTCTCTGAGCTAAAAGTCAGTTTGCTTTGGATACAGACATTGCCTCAGGATAACCTTCCGTCCGTGTTTTTCATGTCTTACAGAAAACGTAGATACAGTCATTAACTTTTATTAAAAACATAAAATGTATTAGATGCACATCTCTGAAAACAGCTGATCCACTGACTTTTCCAGTCTCCTGTCTGCATAACCTGACTGAAGCCCATGTGAGAACCTTTGATTTATTCAGCATAACATAATTAAAATCATAAATAAAACCCAATTCCCGGGACAGAGTCCTTTGAAGCATGATAGCAAATATTGGGTCCAGCCTTCCTGGATATTTCCTAAATATTAATTTGAGTGTAGCATATGATACATAATAATACAAAACAGAGGAAATTACTAAACCCTTTGGCCTCTCAATCAACTATCACCTGTGCATTTCAGATGCCTTATTGAGGGCATACATAAACTTTTTTATGGGGGTCAGAGAGGGGAGAAATTAACGGCTCAAAGCTGGGAATGATTAGGAGGCTGTGTTGATACTTGGGCTAGAAATGTAGCCAGGACACCAGTGTTGACGTCGCTACTTCATTGGATCAGCCGTGACCACGCAGATTCAAGACAGTCATGCACAGCAATGTCCTTCTCTCTGCCCTGAGGTTTTATCTTCAGACCTTTATAAAGGCACCCAGTGCACCTGAGACTGTGCTGAAATGAACATGTATGGCGGAGTTCCCCAAAAACAGGAGTTTCCATCTGAACAGCTAATACAAGGCCAGTTCCCCCTACAGGCCAATTGAGGCACCGTTGTTGAGGTGAGTTTGAACTAGCCTTGGCGAAGTCTGTCAAGTCTGCATTCCATTCGCTGTATTACACCATTTGTCATGTCATGCGCTAGAGGTCTTTGGCACTGACAGGGAGTGGCAACGATTGGAATGTCAGATAAAGAAAGGCACAGTTCAGGCCAGGTTTGAAGTGGTTGCAGTACTCATCTCCACCCGAAACGGTTGGAGTTCTGTGGTGTTTATTTCCAATGCCCCTCCTTAACCAGTTGGAAGGGAAATGTTGTCCTGGTCAATAGAGCTGGAGGTGCTCCTTTACCCATCCTGTTTGCTGAGGTTTATTTGTTTCAGTAGTTAGTTTTAGTGACCCCCTCCATTTTGTGAGGATTGGAATGATGATCTTAATTGCTTCTTTGTTACTAAATAGATGCTTATGTGTTGTTATGTCCATGATTTAGGGGTTCAGACTCCTTGTTTTCATGGAAACTTTAAACTTTACTCAAATAATAGTACTGTGCAAGTGGGCAGAGCAGAGGTGTTCGAGCTGGATTTCCATGATGAGGTTTTTTTTAACTATCACATCAGGTCCACCCTGGTGACTCAGCGATCTGAGGCGTCCTTTGTAGACTCAAGCTAACCCCCACCCAACTAAACCACACAGATTTAACCCCCACCAATCTAAAACCTCACCCAAATAACCCTCACAGATTTAACCCCCAATAATCGAACCCCCACCAAACTAACCCTCAACGATCTAACCCCCCACCAAACTAACCGTCATTGATCTAACCCCCACCAAACTAACCCTCACCAAACTAACCCTCACCGATCCAACCCTCACCAAACTAACCCTCGCCAAAACTAACCCTCATGATCTAACCCCCACCAAACTAACCCTCATGATCTAACCCCCACTAACTAACCCCCACTGATCTAACACCCTCCTCCCCTCTATGCTCCCCCTCGCTCAACGCTGCTCCTCTGCTGGTCTCCTTGCACCTCCCCCATTTCGCCTCTCCTCCGTGGGAGGCTGTGGTTTTAGCTGCTCTCCCCCCTCACATACAACAGGCGGATACAGTCAACTCATTTACAACACTCCTCAAAAGACATCTATTCCATTCTGCGTACAACCTTTGGCCTTTCTTTTCTTTGCCCTGTGTGTTTAGACTTTAACTTGGTTGTCAGATTTAACTTGCACTGTTGTCTAACTCAGTAATATAGGCCTAATTTTAAGTAAGATATCCTTGAGTCCCCAAATTAAAATGTGTTTAATTTATGAAGTTAGCGTTGCACTTGCTGAGACATTTTGTAAATACGTATTGCCATTTAAACTATACATGATGCCATTTAAACTATACATAATGCCAGTTAAACTATACATTTCACTCCATACAGTACACACACAATATATTATGCAACACATTTCAACACACACTGTAATATACAACACCCCATAATATACACATCACAATACACACACACACACACTATACTATACAACACACAAAACACAACACACTACACACATACTATAATATACAACACACAACATGATACAAACACTGTAATAAACAACACATTACAACAAACAACACAACACAATACACACTCACTATAATATACTAAAACACACAATATATTATACAATACACACACACTATAATATACAACAATATACAATACACACAAAACACAATAAACAACACAGCACTTAAACAACACACTACATCAAGCAAGTATATTTTATTGTTAAATTTAATTCCATTTTCCTAACATTGAGTCTCCATCGCTTCTTTCTCAAGATTGAGTCATCGCTGGATTGCTCTAACCCTTAATAAACGAATGTGTTTTTACATGTTTACGTTTCCCAAAATAGTTTTGTATGTTTATTTGATCAATCTGAATTTTGCTGCTAACATACACGGTGTCCACCAGAACACTCTTGCAATGTTATATGCTTAAACTAAAACAATTCATATTATTTGATAGTAAGTATTGTAACTATACTTTACGTATACATTACAATACAAAGAAAATACTATTAAATACTAAATTATATTTAAGTGCTCAGAGGAGGCGAAAGAAAGGCATTTTATCTAAATATTACTGTGGTATTACACAATAACCTGATGTTATTGTTAAAGGCAGATTGCAAAAAAATTATTGAACCAAATTGCCAATAATTACTCTGTACATGCTGCAGTTTCCCCTCCCCCAGTGGGAGGTCAGGGTGTAATAAGAGCGGGGCGAAGGAAGGGATATGCAATCAGAAACAATCATTTATATGCACCCAATTCATAAATGTAAAAATAGACACTCCCGTCTGTATAATTTGTACAAGTGTCCTCATGATCCACTAAATCCTTTGTCCAAACACAGCCGCAGAGGACCTCCAAGATGGAGGCATGCAATCGAGTGAATATTATTATGTCCTGGCCATTACACACAAGGTCAATCTGCTTCTAACCCAATCCCTCCAAACTGTAAAGGTGCTTTATAAATTCTAAAAGTGCTTTATAAAGTGTCAAGGTGCTTTATGAATTGTAAAGGTGGTCTATAAATCGTAAGGGAGCTGAGCAGCATTTAATATCTCACCTTCTGGAACTTGGAATAACATCTGGCGTGTACATGGAACTTCTTGCTGTAGCGTCAGTTAGCTATTGTGCCTTTCGTAAAGTTTACATTGTCGGTTAGCGCCAACGCTAAAGCTGCGATGGGCGCTTGCTCATTAGGTGACATTAAAAATGTAAGTTGGTCTTGATGTGTTTGACGCTAGCGGATGAGACATGCCTGTCGAATGTCATCCCCAAAATGTACATCCACGAGGTGTTGTATAAATGTCAGGCCCTTAACCTTTAAAAGCAGCCTCAGGCGTTGGCAATGATGTTAAGTGGCCCAATGCTTCTGAGGCCCAATCTGGATTAAACTGTATTGCTTGCCTGTTTTCTGTAGATTTTGCATGCCCACACACGGAACATAAAGGTTTCCCAAATGGTTATTTGGATGTCCCCCATTTAAGAGAACCCATTAGAACTTGAACCGTAAAATGTTATTTAAGTTGACAGTGTGATGAAAAGACTTTGTGAAGTGCACTGAAGAGTTACTGCTGATGCAACACACTTTGGTTATTTTGTAATCATCATACTGTATAGTCCACCACTAACACCACATATGGTGTTTGTAACAGACACAATTGTTACAAAATGTTATTTGGTCTGGAAAAATGTACATTTACACAGGCACTGCTGTTTTTTTTAATGTTCAAGGTATGCTTACCTTAACCCCAACCTCTAAGGCAGGGGGCACCAAACCTTTGAAGCCCAAGATCACTTTTCCATCGCAAAAAAATTGAAATGCTATAAATATCAAATGTAATGTTTATTTATTTTCATATTAAAACAATTACCATCATTCAGTCTGTACGCATGAACATTAACAGACTTAATACAAACACGACACGAGGGAAAGTGCAAATATATTACCTAATATCATACAATCCTCTGACGGCGCAAATTTAGCTAGCTAGGTAAACATGTGTGAAACTCGGAAAAATATATCTAAGAACACATTCAGAAACAGGAAAAACAACATTGGTCTGTACCTCAACAAAGTTGGTGTTATTACTATGCATAGCTTCCAAAACACGTCGGGAACACTTCACTATTCAGTATTGAGGAGAATGGAAAGAGTTGTACAGGAACCCCATTCCGCTCGACACTAGCTTTTGATTGGCCTGATTATATTGTCCTTCACAGAAGTAATAAAGATTAAAATTAAACCATTTGAAAAAATTACAATACGTTTGGCGATCTACTATGCCTTGAAGATCGACCAGTCGATCGCCATCAGACTGTTAGGTGACCACGGCTTTAGCCAAACCTGTTGACAGATGATCCAGTAGATGGCAGTATAGAGCGACCTCACTAAGAACAGGCCGGAGAAAGATGACAGTGGCTGCATTGGGATGCCATCTGGCCAGGCTGCACAAATTTAAATCGGGAAACATTGCTTCCCCGCGACCTAAATGTTATCTATCCACATGAAAACATGACTTTGTTGTGTGGACCTACTCTGACATTTTCTACCTCAGAGGCATGTGTTGCTAGGCAACCCCCCAGCACATGCCTTGCCTAAGCCTGCCACCATGCTGAGCCACTGACAACAGAATCAACATTAGCAGGGATGAAATTTGGCAAGAGGTCATGTGCACATTTGGAGTGAGCTGATTAGCTAACAAGTCTGTTGGCCTGTTAGAAGGGCAATGCAAAATGTTTTCTGTGAGAATTCTTAAAATTGGGATGCATCACCACCACTCTCATTATATGGCTTAGACTAAGAACGCGTTGGACGAATTAATGACGCACACCATCTTACACCACACCATTTACACTAAACCAAATGAGAACAGGATGAATTTCTGTGCTTGGTGTGTGCTCAAGTTGCTTTTTTCTTATTGATTTATGTATCTGTAAGTCTGTTAAAGTAAGTCTGTTTTCTCTGCAGTCCGGATAGGTACGACCCTACTGAGAGAGCAGTGGAAAACAAATGAGGAAAATATGTCTCGGTATTACTGTGGCTAAATAAATCGTGGTAAACATGCTATCAAACCGTTTAACCAAATAAATAATGCACTCTGACCCATTAAACATCTTTGTTAGATTCATAAATGTTCTGTTAGGCAAGGAAATCTCCAAATGTGAAGTAGGTTTATTGGAATGTGCATCTGCTAGCTTCTGTTACTTATGAAACCTTTAATTCAAAAGTAGCAACTATATTTTGTTGTTTACTGGTGTCAGGAGGGTCTAGGTAAGAAAACACATGACTGCGACTGTCTGACAAAATAAATCACGTTGGTTCTGGCTGAACATTGTTAAGAGAACATTAATATGACTGTCTAGAAATAGACTGGCATTACTGTAGTGGCAATTGGGTCTTGAGTGATTCAGTTGGGCCCTCTGCTGTTCAAATAGGAAACTACATGTGAGGTAAATGAGCCAATAAGGTAAATCATTTTTCATTTTATTACAAATATATTGAAGAAAACTAAATAATCAACAAGTATACCGCGTATATCAAGTTATTATACATATCTATCTGTTTGTTTGGGGGGATAAGTGAACAACAGCAGAGGACTTTGGGCCAACTGCCATGATGTAGTCTTCTGAATACAGATAAAAGCACTAACTTGCAGTGCGAAACACCCACTCAGGAACAGGAAAGATAAGTCTATGACTAAGAGATATGGCCTGGCTTAAATCGGACTTCCGGTCAGGGCAGTGGTTAGTCTTGTAATTGACTGTTACTGATCTAAGGAGGCATGCAGTAACATGATAAAAACATTTCTTAATGGTGAAATACAACCACATTCAATTAGATACGGTATGTTTACAGAAAAACCATCACCCCATTTCTTTTGGCCAATTCTTTGCATAGTCAATAGCAAATTGTAAAAAACGAAATGTTTAATAGTAAGATATCAAGATTGTGTGCTTTTACCTCTCTAGTACACCTGTTTTCACTTGAATTTGCACCAAAATAGGTGACATCGATACACAATCGTTTATGCTTCCTAACCGGACAGATTAATATCCCTGAAGTTAAATTCAATTGTTCTAACTCTGTGATGATTACCTGCTCCCTTCATTTCTTTGGAGCAGGTAGTCCAGCTCCTCCAGGTTGGCACATTCATATGTGCCGTCGCAAGAAGGTTTTCTATGTCTCCCATTACAGTCTCAAGAGCATGGAGGAGATAGCAGGAGACGGCCGTTACACAAGGAGAGCTGGACAAGGAGGTAGAAGGGCCTCAACCCAGCAGCAGGACTCGTATCTGCTTCTTTGTGCGAGAAGAAAAAAGGGAGAGCACTGCCCTACAAAATGACCTGTTGTGCGTTTGATCAATATGAGAGACTCCGTGAAGGGGGCATGAGGGCCCAACACCCTCTAGTGGGACCTGTGCTCACAGCCCAGCACCGTGCAGCTAGATTGGCATTCGCCAGAGAACCATAGATTGTCAGCTCCACCATTGGCTCTTCACAGATGAGAGCAGGTTCACACTGAGTTCAGTCTGAGTTCAGTCATGCCAGGTTCGGCGGTGGGTCTGCCCCACCCGGATGTCCCGGAAGGCATATTCTTGGAGGGTCGCGCAGACCCCCACGTGCGATGTGCAGTCAACATTTCAATCTTTAATATATTTCATTCATCAAAACCCAATGAGTGATTTCTGTATTTCCTTAATGTTTTGGGGGGCAGTGCATCTTATATTTTAAAGGAAATTACAATGACACCTCCTTGAAGTGTACCAGTCCTTCTCCATGATGTGTCGTATGTGTAATGGATAGATGTGTATGTGTATAAATTACAATATCCATGTTCTTTCTACATGGAGTTTAAAGTATTTTTTTTCATGCTTTGTGTTTATGTTTTTGTGTATTCTTTTCCCCCCTATAATTGTATGTAGAAATGATTTAATATAATGTATTAAAAGAATACATGTCTACAAGCACAAAACGGAGTCACATCCTATCCCCAGTTATTCATCACAGTGGTTTAGTTTAATAAACTAGTGTACCAGCTACTTGGTGAAAGCAGGGTTTCAATTCCCATACTTTCCTGATGAAAAACGCGATGACAACTATCCCTTTTGTTCTCCAATCACCCCCACAGCTGGTCAGCACACGGCTACCACATGCTGAACGAAATCCTCTAGGTTATGTCTAAGTCACATCTAGGTCACATTTCCCAGCTTTCGGAGAGCCCCGATTGCATGCAGGCATTTTAGTAAGCACCTTCCGGTTTGTCTGGAGCGAGATTCCCCCTCCAGTGACTCTCTGGAGACGTGTCCGGTCCAGGGTGCTACAACACCCCTTATTGTTTAACACCTGTTGTTGTAGGGGTGTTACAGCTTTCCTGGTTAATATGCAGGGCAGCAACAGACATTGCAGTGTCTCAAAAAACTGCTTTCTAGTTGCCACTGGTTTATAAGAATAGCTTACATTTTACAACACCAGTACACACCACCCCCAAAAACGGCATTTTGGATTTTATGCTTACCTTGGCGGTCAGCGAACACAGTGATCTGTGTCTACTAATCAAAGTAGTAAACAACAATTCGGGGACAATTAGGTCTCATCTAATTGGCAGCAACAAATAAAACAAACAGTGGTCCTCTGCCTGGATGTTCACTGGATACGGTTCTGTTGTAGCTAGGTTAAGGTACAAACTGCGATTACTCACCTTTTTAAAATTCCACACAAGCCTTAACACACCGTCTGTAGACCAACCCGGTGAAAGGGTGAGAAGGGTTACTTTACTGACCATTCATGGTTCGTTTGAATGGGACACTCCAGTAGCCGACTTGGAGAGCCCTGGAGAGTGAGCATTTTTGAGCCAATGGTCCGCAGAGTACCATAAACAAGTTGGCCTTGAAAGGCCAGATACAGATATACACTGTACCGCTCTAGGTTTCTTCCTTGGTTGCTGTCTATCTGGGGAATATTTTGCAGCCACTCTTCTGGAATGTATCTTTGTTTCTACTGGGATTTTAGGCTGGGTATAGGAAAAAGGAAGCCTGAAATAAGAACCACTGAAGGACTTCTATGGAGTGATGCTGTCAGTGATAGTGAATAATTTGTCAGTAATAGTGAATACTTTGTCAGTGATAGTGAATACTTTGTCAGTGATAGTAAATACTTTGTCAGTGATAGTAAATACTTTGTCAGTGATAGTGAATACTTTGTCAGTGATAGTGAATACTTTGTCAGTGATAGTGAATACTTTGTCAGTGATAGTGAATACTTTGTCAGTGATAGTGAATACTTTGTCAGTGATAGTGAATACTTTGTCAGTGATAGTGTCAGTGATTGTGAATACTTTGTTATGGGGGAGGACAGATCGTGAAGACTTGGCAAACAGTATATTGTTTTCATGTTCTATTCATATCCAAAAGGCAACATAATGCAGGAATACGAGAGTTAACGCAAGTGCTTTCCCTCTAGCCCGTGGCATCAACAAAGGATGTGTAGAAGACCGCAACATTTAATCAAGAAACCAAACCAAGGCTATAAGGTCACAGTTAAAAATTTTTTTTTAAAAAATGGCGAATGAGGTGGTGTGGACACAGAAACATTGCAGATCGCATGTATTTCTATGTATCAGTACAGGCATATATCGTGATATTACGCCAGAATGCTCATTAAAAAGTCAGAGCCAGACTTCTATTGTGATATTACGCCAAAAAGCTCATTAAAAAGCCAGAGCCAGACTTTTATTGTGATACTATAAATGCATTGACCTCGAGACTATAAAATCCTTTGTAAGTTTTGTGAACAAATAGTAGTGAAAAAAAACGAAATGTATGTTCAACATCGTTCCAGACTTACGCCTCACTTTATAGCACGTGAAACAGACTTACGCCTCACTGTATAGCACGTGAAACAGACTTACGCCTCACTTTATAGCACGTGAAACAGCAACTGCGATAACAAAAAAAGAAAAAACAAAGGAGAAAAAACAACAACAATAACAGGTTTCCACAAAAGGACTAATTTACAAAACCACTGAGAGCCACAGGAAGGTCAGACACACGGGGGGGGGGGGGGGTTAAAAGAATCCTTGGGTAATCCACTTATTGCTTTCGGGATGAGACAAAAGAGTGGAGGGAGAGAATGAAGACTGGTCCCTCCTGAAGGATTCTTCTGTTCTGAAGGACGGGCCAAAACGGGTCAGAATGAACCTCGACAACAGCGTCTATCTGGTTGAAAAAACACGAAGGGTGACGACGGAATGTTGTGGACGAGAGGATGCGGGGGGGGGGGAGGGGCCAGAGGGAGGGGGGCTGGGGGTCAGGGGGGTCAGGGTGGGGGGCTACTGGTCCGTTGGCATGTCTCTGTCCGTTTCTGCTTTAGAGGGTTGGCCCGGCGACGGGGTGTGGGGGGGTCGGGACACCGGGGCGATCCCGTGTGCCATGGCCAGGTTCCCCGCGACCATTCCCTCCACGGCCGCGCCGGCCCCCGACAGGCCCCCCGCCGTCACCCCCACCAGGCCGGTGGGGAACCTGGGGACAAGAGAGAGCTTCAGTCAGGACAGCAGGACCAGCTTCACCCGCACAGGTGGTCAACACCCGCGGTGTCCGTCCCTGCCTCTGGTTCTTCAGTTCCAGGAGCGGAGCGGCCCACTAAGCCCCGCTGGGTAGACTAGAGTGGCTGGTACCTGTACGCGGACGCTCCGTTGAGTTCTGAGTGCACCGCCCCGGGGTCAATGCCCGGCCACTGGGGTGTAGCCATCAGATACTCCTTATTCACACAGTTCTTCAGGCTGTCGGGGATGCGGCCTGAGGAGGAAGCCATCACAACAGGAATGACTTGGACTCAAAGACAACCAACTCCACGGCTACAACTAACTCCACGGCTACTCTGTGACAACTAACTCCACGGCTACAACTAACTCCACGGCTACTCTGTGACAACTAACTCCACGGCTACACTAGGACCAACTGCCGAACAGGTTTTAAAAAATATATATATAATATCAACTATATAAGTAAGTGGTAAACTATTTAACCCAGTGGTAATATAAACTATACGTAATATAAACTATTTAACCCAGTGGTAATATAAACTATACGTAATATAAACTATTTAACCCAGTGGTAATATAAACTATACGTAGTATAAATAATTTAACCCAGTGGTAATATAAACTATACGTAGTATAAACTATTTAACCCAGTGGTAATATAAGCTATACGTAATATAAACTATTTAACCCAGTGGTAATATAAGATATACGTAATATAAACTATTTAAGCCAGTGGTAATATAAACTATACGTAGTATAAACTATTTAACCAAGGGGTAATATAAACTCTACTTAATATAAACTATATAACAGAGTGGTAATATAAACTATATAACGGAGTGGTAGTGTAGATTATATAACCGAGTGGTAGTGTAGATTATATAACCGAGTGGTAATGTAAACTATATAACCGAGTGGTAATGTAAACTCGATAACCGAGTGGTAATGTAAAGTATATAACCGAGTGGTAATGTAAACTCGATAACCGAGTGGTAATGTAAAGTATATAACCGAGTGGTAATGTAAACTATATAACCTGTATGCTCAGAAAAAGAAATGTATCCCTCATCCCTAGTGCATCTGAGCCTATTAACACTCCACGTTGATGGAGGCGGTGTGGGATGGAGGTGTTGGTAGGGAGCCAGGATGTCCCCTGACGCTCCCTCCATCTTCATCACGTTTCCCTGCCGTTTCTGCCCCACCCACACAGTTCCCAGCATGCCCTTTTGATGAAGCCCCACCGAACAGAGACGCAAGAGCCCGCGGCCCGCCGGGTACCTGTGATGGCCCGGCGCACTTCTCTGGCCGCCTCCTCGCGGGCCTCCAGCGACGCCTGCTCACTGTACCAGGACGTGTGGGGGTTGCAGATCAGATTGGGGGCGTCCTTCAGCGGGCCCTGGGAGAAACTGGAGGGTACAGGGGCCGATTAGAAGGTGAATGGCCGCGGTCGGAGTGGCTGTCTGCGCGTCCCGGCGGGCCGGGCGAGGTCACACATGGGGAGGAGGCTGACCTGAAGGGCTCCGTCTCGTGTACGTCCAAGGCGGCTCCTCGTATCCGGCCCTCCTTCAGGGCCTGGGCCAGGGCCTTCTCGTCCACCAGGCCCCCTCGCGCCGTGTTCACCAGAAAGGCCCCCTGGCGCATCTGCAGAGAATGGGTCCAGTGGAACCGGTTAGACGCCTGACACCGTAAGGCGAGGAGGTGCCGACCGAAACAACCCGTATCGCCAAGAGGAGAGCGGAGACACGATCGGGACATGAGGCCTCGCGGGACAGCTCGTTACCGCCGCATCGCTCTACCTGTTTGATGGTGAAGTCGTTGATGAGGTGGTGGTTGTGCTCGTTGAGGCTGCAGTGCAGAGACACGCAGTCGGAGTGGATGAGCAGGTCCTGCAGGGTGGCCATCCTCTGCAGGCCCAGGGAGCGCTCCACGCCGTCCGGCAGGTAGGGGTCGTAGAAGATCACGCTGAAGCCAAAGGCCTTGGCCCGGAGCGCCACGGCCTGGCCCACTCGCCCTGCAGAGCAGAGACACAGTCAGGAAGGAAGTCCCCTCCCCCACCCCTTTCCTCCTCCTCGGCTCGGGGGGGAAACTAAACCCGGAAGGGGGTTGGCTTCAAACGTCCTGAGACACCGAACCAGCGGAGGGCCCTTCTCACCCAGGCCGATGATGCCCAGCGTCTCCCCCCGGATGCGGGCGGCTCCGCCGGCTACCTCCCTGATCTGCTCCACGCTGGAGGCCCGGGTGCCCTCCCTCATGGCCTGGTGCATCCAGGTGACCCGGCGGTACAGGTTCAGGATCAGACACATGGACGTGTCGGCGGTCTCCTCCACCGACGTGGCCGGAACATTACAGACGGCAATACCTGTAGTGGACGGCACACGGCACGACACATTAAACGGGCTGGGTGGGTGTGAGGAAAGGTGGGTGGGTGGATAAGACGGTGGGTGGCTGACTGTGTGGACGGCAGGGTGGATGTGTAGATGGATGGGAGGGTGGATAAGACGGTGGGTGGATGTGTAGATGGATGGGAGGGTGGGAGTGTGGGTGGGAGTGTGGGTGGGCGTACAGATGGGCGGGTGTGTGGATAAGACGGTGGGCGGGTGTGTAGATGGATGGGAGGGTGGGTGTGTGGGCGTATAGATGTGCGGGTGTGTGGATAAGACGATGGGTGGGTGTGTAGATGGATGGGAGGGTGGGTGTGTGGGCGTATAGATGGGCGGGTGTGTGGATAAGACGTTGGGTGGGTGTGTGGGCGTATAGACTGGTGGGTAATTGGGGTAGGGGGAAAAGGGTTCTGATCCAGTGGCCAACCTAGTTCAGCCGCTGCCTTGATGTCCACGTTGTCAAAGCCACTGCCGATTCGCACAATGATCCGCAGGCCTTTGAACTTGTCCAGGTCGTCCCGCGAGAGGGTGATGGTGTGGTACATGAGGGCCCCCACCGCCTCGTTCAGAACCTGAAGCACCCCGGGAGAGAAATCTCATTCAGAAGACCCGTTCCATCACCGTTACTCCTCAAACAATCCTACTCAATCGCACAAAGAGGCCAGACATTCCCCGTCTCTCATAGGTCAGAGACACCACACGGACCAGACATTCCCCGTCCCTCATAGGTCAGAGACACCACACGGACCAGACATTCCCCGTCCCTCATAGGTCAGAGACACCACACGGACCAGACATTCCCCGTCCCTCATAGGTCAGAGACACCACACGGACCAGACATTCCCCGTCCCTCATAGGTCAGAGACACCACACGGAC
>JACXGK010010057.1:0-18677 GCA_016801125.1 Novumbra hubbsi
CCTACCCAATACAACATACCTACCCAATACAACATGCCTACCCAATACAACATGCCTACCCAATACAACATGCCTACCCAATACAACATGCCTACCCAATACAACATGCCTACCCAATACAACATGCCTACCCATTACAACATGCCTACCCTTGAGAACGTTTCACCAATAAACTATGTTTATTATAAAACTCTTATATTTATAATAATTTTTTCCTAGTGTAATGAAGTTGTATTACTATTGATAGATGAATAGATAGATTATTTTGGCTGGGAGTTTTTCACTTGCTATTTAATTGCAGAAACACTAAACTATTATTTGTAATGCAGTGATTAAGTAAGTCACAAAAATGCACCAAACTGGCCGGAGCTTGAAATAACAGGCAGTTTGTTGTCAACCCTGCCTTGGTTAATTAGCTGTGCTGCCACACTGTGCAACTTTAGTGAACTGCATGAACTGGACTTGAATCCCCCAAAATGTTTATGGAAACATTTAATTTCCAACGTTGGTGTTCATGACATGACGTCAACGTGAATAAGGCGGTAAATCCTGTAATGCCGCAACATACTAACATCACTTTAGCATGTAGGCATTTTGGGGTTTAATAAGGACATACAGACGAATGACAAATTACTGGGAAAACAGTTTCAGAATAAGAGTGGAGAGGAATATGCTGCATATTCTTATCCTAATTATAGATTTCTTTACACTGGTTTAATGTATCTTCTTCACTGGTACAGTATCTTCCTACAATCATGTATTCATTTAGGATATTGTTTATTCCAAATTGAGTTTCTTTAAGCTCCCTGCCTTTGTTTTTAATCGTCTCTTTTTGTTGAAAATGTTTAAAACTTAGTCACGGACCTTCTGTGCTCCCAATATGTGACTAAAATAAAAAGTTACCTTTTTACCTTCTCATTGGTTACTTAGAGGGCTGTGTGTAGGAATTATTTGACTGCATGTTCAGGATCGTCACAATATGCAGCTTATGTATCAGGTGGACAAGTTGTCCGTCCACATTTCAAAAACCTCAGCTTGTCAGACACTGAACAGTGATCTGATCTAGAGATACAATTATGCTTAGGTTGATCCACACATGCACAGTTGAGAAATGTAGGTAACAACACTATTCTGATCTCCTTCCGTAAGGGAGGAGGACGAGGCAACAAGTTGTGTTTAGAGGCAGGATTCTACACAGAGCCCCTTAAAACAAATAACTATTCAAATAATAATGACAACTGGTAGCCTACTATGGCAGAGAAGGCCATGTGTCAAAGGAAAGCAATGAAGCAATTCACCATCAATGGAGCTTCCCAATTACATGGGTGGTGTGAAACCTCAAGCCTGGTAGGGACAGTCTATACCTCCACAGGCTTTCAGAAAACGGACACTATTCTCATCAATTTGCAGCAATGTCACATTCCACACTCCCATCATGAATATGGCGTACAGGAGTGATTGAGACCCTGTATGGCATTCTCTGGGCTTATGGTTTACAAAGGCATGTACTGCCCTTTGGCCCACAGAGCAAGAGCACTCATTTCAATTTGCTATTTCTTCAAAGGTACCCAAGAGTATGGCTTCAGGTCTTGGACTAGGTTAGCATGATACAGCTCAATATTAGCATCACAGTTTATGTTCCATTAAATTCTACATGGAAAGCATTGCTACTACAGTAGTACACTTAGAAAATATTAAACCACCAGTTGGAAACACTATCATAGATGAAATGTTGTCTATTGCCTATTCACACTTGAGCCAAACCTGCTCATTTATTCATTCATCCAATCCAGCAGTCGGCGCTATTTTACGAATAAAATATTATTTGTGTTATTGCCGTGAAGCGTGCTAGTCATTGGATATCGGTGGATATGCTTTTCTTTCTAGCGTGGTGCACAAAATATTAACGATTCGTCAGCAACAATAAGACGTATTTTTTGTTTAAAATAAAAGTTATTGTCAAACGCTTTGTACATGCTAATCATGGGGTACTGCGTAATTCCGCTTTTTGCTGGCTCTTTGCTCCGTCCATGACATAGGACACAATGCCAACCATTGTTAATGACATTTGTATTGTGTTATACAGCAAAAAGCTGAGACAATAACTACTCCATTTAATGATATACATTTATTTGACATGTTTTGAAAACACTATTTTATGTACACATTTTATGTCACTTAAATCTGGTATATCAGCAATTCCAAATGCTTTGACAGTTATTGTTAAGAAATAATGAATTAATACAAATATATAACGTTGTTATTTCTCTGTTAGTTCAAAGACCAAAAGTACTATCTTTAATGCTGTTGTCAGGACAAATTTGTTCTATTGACATTTTCATGGGGTTTCATTAATATTTCATATATAATCTGTGACCATTAGTGTACAGCAAAAATGGGCAAAAAGTTATTTAGAAAAGACCAGAAGAAAGTAAAAGGAACAGAGAAGACCACAGCCAAAATGGATACAAAGACAGGTACAGCAGGCAGGCCAATCTCCAAGTTAAAAACGATTTCAGCAGTTAGAGAACGTGTTCTAGATTCCTCTACATTAAACTAGTTTCATAACATCACTGACTTCCACCCTTCCTTTATCTCTCGCTCTCTCCCTCTTCCTGACTATCTCACTGTGTGAATATGTGTGTGGGTGTGTGGCTGCCAGTATTCACTGGTCCTATCTTGGTTATGACTGAAGTTTAAGGCCTGCCAGCATTCCCTGGTCCTATCTTGGTTATGACTGAAGGTTAAGGCCTGCCAGCATTTCCTGGTCCAATCTTGGTTATAACTGAAGGTTAGTGGTTGCTAGCATTATCTGATCCAATCTTGGTTATGACTGAAGGTTAGGGCTTGCCAGCATTATCTGGTCCTATCTTGGTTATGACTGAAGGTTAAGGGTTGCCAGCATTAACTGGTCCTATCTTGGTTATGACTGAAGGTTAAGGCCTGCCAGCATTCCCTGGTCCAATCTTGGTTATAACTGAAGGTTAGTGGTTGCTAGCATTAGCTGGTCCAATCTTGGTTATGACTGAAGGTTAGGGGTTGCCAGCATTAACTGGTCCAATCTTGGTTATGACTGAAGGTTAGGGGTTGCCAGCATTAACTGGTCCAATCTTGGTTATGACTGAAGGTTAAGGGTTGCCAGCATTATCTGATGTGTTCCGTGCTATCTAACTCTGCTATTAGTTTGTCTATTTCCCTAATTCTAGTCTCTTTTGCCATGTAACTTTTTTTGTTTATTGTTGGGTGTAGCATCTCATACCATATAGGGATCTGCAGAACCAGAATTTTCCAGGAAGCAGTTGGTAATAAATTCTTCTGTCTTGGATAGAAAAGACTGGTTTCTCGGTAGGTTTTGATGGAACGTCCTCCTGGATATTTTGTTAAAGGGATATAAATGCCAATTATATGATGATCAGAGGACATTTTTTCTCCTATAAACACTTTTTAACTGTTGGTACAAGTTGCAAATGGAAGAAGGAAATAGTCCAGACATCTTGCTTGGGAAAGCCTCCTCCAGTTATATTGCACTTATCACTGTGATGTCGGGGTGAACAAATGAACGAGCCCAAGATGCAAGGTTGAGCTTACGAAGGACATTTGTTTAATAACCTTTCTCGTAGCCCGAAACAGCCTCTCTTCAGGAGGTATTCAGTCAAAACAACATGCGCGCAGGCACGGAAAATTATCAGATGTGATAGTTCCCAAAACAGGCAAAAAATGCACAGTACATTGGAACTAGTAATACGAAACACAGCGACAATAACACACACAGAGACAAGACACACAGGGGCTTAAATACCCAGCTGATTGGGAGCAGGTGCAAGGGATCAGGGAAGGGTGCCTTCACATGACTTGGGAGACAGGACAAACATACACGATGGCCACTAGAAGGCCGGCAACAACAAACGATGGGTTGCCACACGACAGGAGGAAGGCCCGCCACCAGGGGGCCACGTGACAATCACACTCAAAACTGTTATATTCACCATCGTAATAAAATAATAAAAAATAAATAAAATAATTTTCTTGTTTTCGTTTCCAAATGTTGGTGTAAATTTCAGTAAAGAAATAGCTGTGATTGTTGGGAGCATTTAACTAGCCCTATCAGTTCATCATCAAGTTCCAAGTTGGGGATTGTCCATCTACCAAGTGAGTCTTTAACAGCAGTTTTTTCATCTGGGTTTACATAATTATTTACTTGAATCATAACCCCTTTTACGTTATTTTGGCTGTGACTAAAATATAGGCTACCTTTCCATTCCTTTTCCCGCTTTTATTTATCATAGCATTTAGCCATGTTAATAAAATTCTTATTTTTTGTTATCAGCTGTGCCATTGCAACTACATCTTGCTATACTAACTTCCCCCTAAACCTAAAATGTACATTTTAATATGTTTTGATGTTTTTCAGAATAAGAGTGGAGAAGCATATGCTTCTCCTAAGTTGAAGTTGGCCAGTATTGTTTGTATTAATATATAATTTTAACACTGGTTTAATGTATTGTTGGCGCAGATAATGCTTGTAGTAGTGTGTGAAGTGTGCAGTTTTCTGTTAGGCTTTTATTCCAGTGTATTAGTCTTTAACACTTGGTTTAACACTTGGTTTTCTGAAAGTATGTAACAAGTCCTACTTGAACCCGGGTCCTCAGTATGGAAGTCAGGTGCTCTATCATGTAGGTTAATACCCATAATACCCATAATACTCATGCTGTAGTATCTGTTGCTAGAGCGCCTCTCAAGGCATCTAGGAGTGATATTTTCACTGAATGCATTGCACTCGCTGTCCCCCGTTAAACTCATCCCACAAAACCTCTCTACCACATCCGGGTCACGGCACCAGTGTGAGAGGTCCGACTCGAACCTGGATCCTTAGTATTCGAGAAGTGCGCTCAAGCTAGGAGGATAAAACCCATGGGCTCTAGCGTCTGTCGATAGAGCCCAGTATACACAGACACAAGCTAAACATGCTAAAAAAGATTGTGTAATCAGTAATAGTATTAAATGGGACGGTAAACAGATTATTATATATACGTTAAGTATGGAACGACATACAATCCCATTGACTACACCCGTGTCTACTAACAAACTACATGCCTATTGTATGAGACAGTTAATATACACACACACACTACTTCATACAGTGTCGTGGATTTTGTGTATTTGCAATGAGAACATTTGTTTTTGAAGGAAATCAGAATCAGCTTTATTACCAAGTAGGTTACAAGGAATTTGCTTTGATGCTATGATGCTTGGATGCTATGGAGCATGACAGAAAACAAGTGCTATTAGCAAAAAATATTACACACTAAATACAAAATGTTCAAACATTTACTGTATAGGTAGCATAAAGTGCAATGTGCAAGAAGGAAGTACAGGGAAGTGCATTAACGTAATGCATTACGTTAATTAAGTTATGTGGCAGAGGGGGTGACAGCAGGGGTTGTCTGGCCTTGATGATGAGGCAAGCTGATGATGTTTGTTCTTGTGCCATGAGGAGTTGGTCCTTATGGAGCGTAGCTCCCCGCCGGATGGGAGTGACTGAAACAGTTTGTGTCCAGGGTGGGAGGGACCAGCCACAATCTTTCCAGCGCGCCTCAGGGTCCTGGTGGTGTACTGGTCCTCGATTGTTCTGTTTGCACCAGTTCACCAGGTGGTCAATCTCCCACCTGCAAGCGGTCTCCCCACCAGAGATGAGCCCAATGAGGGTGGTGTCATCTGCTTCAGGAGCTTGATGGATTGATGACTGGAGGTGCAGCAGTTGGTGTACAGGGAGAAAAGCAGAGGGGAAAGGACGCAGACAGGAGGACAGTGACAGAGAGCCACCTGTGGGTTCAGGTACTTGCAGCTGGGAGAGCTTGTCATGCATGGAGAGACAGCGTCTGGCCCAGCTGCTTTGCGGGGGTTCTGTCTCTTACACAGTCTGTTAACGTCCCTCTCCAGGACAGAAAGGGTTGTGGTAGGAGGGGAGGGGGCCTCTGGGGTGGGCAGTTTGGGAGGGCCCCCTACCCCTGCTGAGATGCAAGAGGTGGGCTACAGCTGGGGGAGAGAGGCACAGCGGATGGTGTCAGGACTGTCCCATTGTCTTTAAAAACGACAGTAGAACTTGTTCATATTGTTGGCCAGGCGAGAGTCGTTAATGGAATGGGGGGCTTTAGGCTTGTAGTGGGTGATCTGTCTAAGTCCCCTTCAGATTGATGCAGATTCAGTACCTGAGCATTGTTGTTGTAATTTCTCAACGGCCTTGCGGAAACTGTATTTTGACTCGGTCCTTATCCCCACTCTAGAGTAGAAAAGTCTACATTTCCAGATCAGGAGAACAGTGCTTTTGAATCACTGTCACATCAGAACACCAGCCAATGTAAGTGTAAGAACAGATACCTCCTCCCTTTGTTTTCCCAGAGAGTTCCGCGTCACAATCCTCTCTGGAAAGTTGGAAGCCTTCCAGCTGCATCTTTTTTGGCTGTGTGGCCATGTCTCCGTAAAACACAAGACTGAAGACCAGTAAAAGTCTCTGTCCTTTCCTGCCAGTAGCTAAAGTTCATCCTGCAGAGCGAACGCACATTGGAAAAACAGTAACAGTGTGCAATGGCCGCGTTTGCGGAGTTGCACGAGCGCACCAGCACGTAACCTTATTCTGTAAAGTGTCACTGCATGAACTAAGGTAAGGGGACCTTTGACTAGAATGTCCAGTAATTCCACTGATGTTAGCAAGAACGTAAGAAAATAAAGAAGGAAAGATTGTTATACATGATAAAAGAAAGACAGATAGCGACAGCACACCACCTGACATGATGTTAAAGGTAGTGAGGCAAGTGAAGTGATAAAACAAACCAATCAGGGGTACAGCAAGACATAAACTCTGTATTATCAAAAGGTTGAATATTGTTCCCCCATCTTTTGGACACATCATAAATAAAGCAGTAAATAACTAGAACACCTGTAGGAGGATTTGGGGTTGCTATAATAATAAATAAATATATATGTGAGATTACATAAAGTCGGGGGGCTTCCCCACCTAATTTAAACAAACTTAGTTTTTTCATGAAACCTCTAAAGGCACTTTCATTGTCATATTCAATAATTTAGCATATTTTATTTCTGAAAAGCTACTCCTACCACCCTATATCAAAATCGAACTCACGGAATTTGACCGGTATATGCAGTGATTAAGTTGGTATTTCTTTTAATTGGCATGTGCCGCACGGTGGTGCCAAAGCACAATGTTTTTGCCGGTTGTCGCTAGCTGACACGGTCGTATTTTGATGACGTACGGTAATGGCCGCTCGCACTGTATCGTGTCGGTTTTTTTTATTTTCTACAGCTTAGCATATAAATAACATTACAACTATTTATTGTAGATCGCTATACATAAAGAGTGATACTGGGTAGTTCCTAACGCCGCGAACCTGTCTTCAAAGAGGTTCAGGTTGGAAAGGTGACTGAAAATATTTAAATATAGCTAGCTAACTAGTAGTGTTTTATAGAGGGAGGGCTGCATTGTTACTAGCTAGCTAATTCACAGACAAGAGAAGCATGCTTCAATAGCAGACCAGAAAGCGACATTTCCATTGCTTAAAGTAGCTTCATAGTTTTTTTGTTTCGTTGGAAATGTGTTACTGCACATTTGTTGCGTATTCTAACGACAACACAGACATTAGCCTCTTCTCTGTTATAACCCTTGCCGTTTTCGGGCCTACTTCGCCCCGTAGATAGCTAGCCTTGTAGCTAGCAAGCTAATGCGAGACGTCTCCTACCACTGCGTCGAAGTTGCCTGTTGAGTTGCCTATGTACAACTAGCTACATACTAACGTAGCGAACATTGTTGTACCAAAACACAGGGTTCTCGAGTTAATTTGAAAATAATAACTATGTTAGAGGCAGTGACGATTACCGGCTCCAACGTTAGATGAAACCGCTAGACAGTTGGCTAACTACCGGCTAGCTAGCTATTTAGCTTGTAGCTAACGTTAGTATGTACTGCAATCTCTGTCTGTTATTGACCTTTATAAATGTAGTATAGTATAGATGAGGCGTAAGGCGTCTCCCTGAGTGCATGCCTTCTATTATGAACATGCTAGCATGCAAAATATTGATTTGACAGCTAGCGCTCTTATGTCTGACTTCTAAAGAATTAGACTGTTTTTTGCTTACAAATTGCTTGTTATTATTATCTAAAAAGTTTGTTTTTTGATGCTATGTACTAAAACCTGTAAATTTCCTGGAGACATTGCATTTGTATATTATACAATTCAATCTAATTTAATAAACAATTATATAATTAAATACTTAACTTTGTTTTAGTGGATCATTCTCCAATGGACACCCCTGAGAGCCCCATCCAGTCCCCAGAAAGCCCCAACCAGTCACCACAGTCCCCATTAGAAGAGAAGGGCATTTCTGACAGCGAGTTGCTGGCGTCCCCTGAGGATGAAGACCGGCTTCTCTCTGACAGCGAGTTGCTCAATGATGAGGACAACGATGGGTTAGATGAAGATGGTGTTGGAGGTGGCGACTCTGAGTTGGATGATGAAGAGGACGAGGAGGTTGTTCACGGGGAAATCTCTGAACCAGAGGATGATGGGGTGTATGGGGCAGGTGAAACAAATACTCCAGATATGCAGCAGCGGGAGTCAGTGGAGACTATGTTGACGGGAGAGGTGAGTCCATCAGTGGATGAAGAGGACGAGGATGACGACCAGGTCAGCCAAACTCCTAAGTCCCCCGATTCAGAGCAGGATAGGTCATCCCCCTTTGTTGAGGAAGAGGAGGGGATGTCCAGGCATGAGGAGGAAGAGGGGGACGAGGGAGTAGAACGATCTGCAAAGCTGTCAGATGAGACAGCAGAGGTAGATGATGATGAGGAGGAGGAAGAGCGACAGAGGAGGAGAGTGGTGGTGGTGAATGAAATTAAGGATGAGTCGTCTGTGTCCAGAGAGCTGGATGAACATGAGCTGGACTATGATGAAGAGGTACCTGAGGAGCCCAATGTTGTAGCACCTGACGATGATGATGAGGAGGTGGAGAAAGTAACTGGGGAAGAGGAGGAAGAGTATGAGGAGAAAGATGAAAAGATTGTGAAAAAGAAAAAGATTCCAATTCTTCCTCCATCCCCTAAAGACGGTCCACCTAAGAAGCCAGAAGACTCCAGAGGAAGGAGAGACTCTTTTCGAGACCGAAAGAAGGATGAAGATGATGGAGAGATTGATGAGGGGGAAATAGATGTAAGTAATTTAAATGATGTGTAAATGCTCGCGCCATTGGGATTTTTGTTGAGAGAGCACTGTTTGTGTATAATCTTTTAGATAAAGGGCGGAATCAGAAATGTAGAACTGACCGATTACAGGACTGCACAGTGAAAGTGTGTCCCGACTCTGTCATCGTAAGGATACAGCGGTGATGTACGTGGGTCAGCCTGGGTTCTGTTTTCTTTGTACAGGATGATGACCTCGAGGAGGGAGAGGTGAAGGACCCCATGGATAGAAAAATTAGACCCCGTGCCATCTGCCGGTTCTTCATAAAAGGTACCTCTCCTGTTCACCCTTTAGGATGTGTATTAATTTCGAAGGAACTACACTGTGCAGGTTTCCTCAGTAACAGTAAAACAATATACATATAAATCTCTTCAATCTGTAAAGTAAAAAAAACAAAACCAATATTGACATTTTCCTTACCACCTGTCAGGGCAGTTTTCCTATTGCTGGTAGCGAGTGGAGATTACATTTCCACTGCAAAGTAGTGGGGACACCACATTTCTGCAATGGCCCTCTTGGTCTGCAAATGTGCTTGCTACAATCTTAGCCTCTGATAGGTCTCAGGGGCCCTGATGCTCCCGACATTTTCAATGGCTGAGACATGCAGAAACGTACAATTGAATATATATTTTGTGTGCTGAATGTTAGCCGTGGGTTTTAGAGTTGACCATTTCTAATTTGAACTCCATGGACGGGCATACGGGGGGGGTGGGTTTACCTTTCGAGTAGTCAGGGAGACCAGTGAAATCTCATTCAACCAATGATCTGGGACAGTTCTCCCATTTAGACTACAATACGTTTATCTAGATGAACAACGTGTGGTCCGGGTTGCGTCGGGGATAAAGGTTCTGGTGCGGTAAACTGGTGAACATGTTCATTTTTGCCTGCCACCTTCCTATGGTTGTCGCGGTCCTGATCAGCAAGGCCAATTCATTTGGCCCGATTTGAGGTTTTAAGAACAATCTGTAATCAATGTTGTTTTACTCACATTAATGACATTTATTTATGTTTTACTGTTTACTTTGACTTTGTCGTTAGTTTGGCCAGTTGTTGTGTGATTTCACTCAAGTCACTTAAAAATGATACAATAATTAACCTACTATACACCTACTTGAGTGCTGGTCAACATCTAACAATTGCCACAACATTTTTATTAGACACCTTTACCTAAGGAACAGCGCATCTGGAACACTTGGTAACAACCCCATTTCCCTGTGTGTGGACACAGTTTTACCACACAAATAGTTGTATCTACGACTTCTGTCTAATCAATTAAGTGTCAGCTAATAAATGATTAATCTGTATTACACAGAAAAGGGTTTTCTTGACGGTGATGCATCTTGAATTTGTACAGGAAGATTAATTTATCTGGAAATGTTTCCATTTTGAAACCCTTCATGCATTTAATGTTTTCAATATGTCATTGGGTTTTTGTGTATTGTTTAATTATTTGGGATTGTTAAAAATGCTCTGTTATTTGAAAATTGTTGAAGGTTTTCAGAAAAGGATTTCATTTATTCTAAGTCCACTATATTGAAGACACTGGTTTCAGACAGCAGGGGGAAGTATTGTATTTTAGATCTGAATTTAAAGTGGCCATGGAGGTATTCAGAGTTAAATTATGTACCGCACTGACAGGCAATTTACATCTAACTACATATTACTTCAAAATAGGTTTTTATGTCAAATGTTATTTTGCCAATTACCATTTACATGTTATTCAATGATACCAACAGTTATTTTCTTCATTTCAGGTAACTGTACCTGGGGCATGAATTGTAGGTTTATCCATCCAGGGGTCAACGACAAAGGCAACTACTCTCTCATCTCTAAGCCAGACCCCTTCTCTCCCAACGGGGCACCACCTGGAGGACCTCACCCTCTGATGCCTGGAAATAACCCCTGGGTATGCACCAAGGCTATGCTAATACACAATAAACAATAGGATATTTTGAAGGTAATGAAACTAAACCGAATGTTAAGTCCAAACGGATAAAATAATGTCACGTTTTAAATGAGCCTGTTCGCTGGGTTATGAAGTCTCAAGCCTTCTGTTGTTGGTCGGTTATGAGTCCATTGCAGAACAGGTTTATCCTTGTAAAGAATCACATTACACACTGATGGATTTAGATGTTTTTGTGGTTGAACAGTGGTTGATATAGTTAACTGAAAATAAGAATACATGAAAACCCTGCGATATTGTAGTCATGTAATGTAATCAAACTAAGTTTAACAATGCATCAGTATTAACTGAATCTTACTGAGGCCAAATGGAGAGAAAGCCAAAGAGAATATCGTATATTTAAGTTAAGAGATAATACAAAAGAGTTCATTTGAATCCATTGCTTTTGTAGGACATCTATCAGGGTGTGAGGGGTGGTCCAGACACTTGATCGGTTTTTGAAGACATCTGATTGGCTAATGGTCATTGTCTTGACTGTCTCCTCTGTTCTGGCATAGAAGTCTGTTGACCATGTTTTCATTGAGAACTCTGTAGCATCTACACAAAATAACATGTGGATGGGGAAGGCGAATACTCATACTCATGAGAAAATCCCCTGATTTGTGGGTTATGATTTTGTTCTCCAATCAAGATGAATAATATCTTACACCCCTGTCTTGCTATTATTTGCCAAACAATTCATTGTTATTCTGCAAATTAAATCTAGTATTTTATGGCCAATAAAGAATCCTAGGTCCAGTACATTTGTCAGATAGTTTCAAGGTGTATGTGTGTAGCGCCCAGCCAACTACACAGAGGACTATGAAGAATAGAACTGTAGACACTAAAACTAGATCAAATGATGTGGACAGTTACTGAACTTATTTGACACATTTTTAAATAACACTGAAACTGATTGTAACCCTGTAATACACAACCTCTAATTTGTTTTTGAAGTGAGAGTTTTGTAGCACTGCATTTAATATCAATATACAGCGTTATTAATTCACAGTTAATTAAAGCCATTTGTGTATTGTAGCACTTGTATTTTTGTGTGTAATAATAACATGTCTTCTGTGTCCTAGGGTGGACCTGCTGTTGAGGAGATCCCTCCACCACCTCCTCCAGTGGAGCCTCCTGTGGAGAGTGCCTGGGAAAGAGGTCTGAGACATGCCAAGGAGGTACATACACAAGCAGATGTTATATGTGAACTCTGTTTATGCGTAGGCCATGTTTTTACAATAACTCATGTCAAGTTTTAATTTAGGATGCTGGTCTATCCCTTTAGGTGTTGAAGAAAGCTACCATACGCAAAGAGCAAGAACCCGACTTTGAGGAGAAGCGCTTTAATGTCACCATCGGAGAGGATGAGAGAGACTTTGACAAAGAGAATGACTTCTTCAGGGAACGGAGCTACCGCATCACCAGAGAAATCAGAGACCCTGGGTGAGTCTTAACGAAACCCATCTGTCCTCTGGATGAGTTCTTAGACAGGTTGTTAGACATTCACATTTATAACGATGCTGACCTTGTCCTTTACCACAGGGACATGGAATTCAGAGAACCAGTCTATCCGTAAGTACGATGTATTTCTCCTCACCATGCAACCCTTTTCATCAGCCTGTCAAGGCTCTCAAAGCCATTGTCTTTTAATCTGTTTGTTTATTAGCTCCTGCACCTCTGCTGGTCAGTGTTCCGACAGCCAACTCCACACAATAGGATTTGCTCATCAACTTTATTATGTGGAGGATTTTGTTGTTTACCGTATTAACCAAATATTTTTCATATCCGTCTGTCATGTGATGTCTCTTCACATTTCAGTAATGAGCCGTATGCTGACCCCTACTACGACTATGAGATGGAGGCCCTCTGGAGAGGGGGTCAGTATGAAAACTTCAGAGTGCAGTACACCGAGACCCCTCTGCCCTACCACTACAGTGTATGTACACCGAGACAGACCTGAGTACTACACAGACTGAACTGACTACTCCACATCCAGACAGACCCGAGTACTCCACAGACAGACCCGAGTACTCCACAGACAGACCCGAGTACTCCACAGACAGACCCGAGTACTCCACAGACAGACTCGAGTACTCCACGACAGACCCGAGTACTCCACGACAGACCCGAGTACTCCACAGACAGACCGAGTACTCCACGACAGACCCGAGTACTCCACGACAGACCCGAGTACTCCACGACAGACCCGAGTACTCCACAGACAGACCCGAGTACTCCACAGACAGACCCGAGTACTACGTGCCCAGACAGACAGAAATGACTACCACACACCCACCCAGACAGAAGTGACTACCACACACCCCGCCAGATAGACCTCACTACCACACACCCAGACAGACAGACCTCACTGCCACGCACCCAGTCAGACCTCACTGCCACGCACCCAGTCAGACCTCACTGCTACGCACCCAGTCAGACCTCACTGCTACGCACCCAGTCAGACCTCACTGCTACGGACCCAGTCAGACCTCACTGCTACGCACCCAGTCAGACCTCACTGCTACGCACCCAGTCAGACCTCACTGCTACGCACCCAGTCAGACCTCACTGCTACGCACGTAGTCAGACCTGAAGTATCTTGACACAAATATTAATGAATCCTCCTGTTTGCATGGTAGGAGCGAGAGCGGGACCCTCGAGAGCGCCATCGGGACCGGGAACGAGAACGTGACCACCGAGAGCGAGAACGGCGGCAGAGAGAACGTGAGCGTGAAAGAGAGAGGGAGAGGGAAAAGGAGAGAATGCGCCGAAAGGAGGAGTGGGAGAGAGATCGCATGAAGCGCGATGAGAAGGAGAGGCCGTTCAGGGAACGCCCACCCAGGGAACCTCGGGAGAAGAAAGAGGTGGTGGAGAAGGAGAAGCTGCCCAAAGGACCTCCCCGGTCCCCCACTGGTGCCACCATTCCCCCCAAGTGAGTAACACATCCGGTACTCGCATGTCCAGCTGGGAACACGCATCACTGAGAAACCCTCACTTGACTGAGGTCAGCCGGGCACCTTTTGCCAGAGCTTGATGTCGACTAGTCTTGCAACTCTCTCAGGTTTATATAAACTGCTCCCAAGGAATGAATACTTCAATCACACATCGGGTCTCATTGAAGGAAGTATGTTCAAGATTGATTCTTGATTGAGGGCTGGATGCAAACTTACATTCAAAGTATGCAATTCTAAGTGAACATGTGAAATCACAGCCTGTTCCTGTTGCGGGAGTTTCATCACGAAAACACTTCATGTGACTCAGTTGTGTGTGTATGGCTCCTAGCGTAAGGTCTGATGTGGGTTAATCCCTCCAAGCGTATGCTTCCCCAGACTATCACTGACCCAGCGCCAAACCAGTCATGCTGGGTGATGTTGCAGGCAGCATAACGTTCACCACGGCTGCTCCGTACTCTTTCACATCTGTCACATGTATCGGTCCAACTAGATACATCGGGCCCTCATGCCATCTTCATGGAGTCTGTTTCTGCCATTTTGGGCCCTCATGCCATCTTCATGGAGTCTGTTTCTGCCATTTTGGGCCCTCATGCCATCTTCATGGAGTCTGTTTCTGCCATTTCCGGCCCGCTTGAGTTCATTTTCATAGCCTGGCCCCTCGGCTGTTCAGTCCTTGGACAATAGTGCCACCACTACTAACATGCTGTGGGAATCGCTGTATGACACAATTCTTATGTTGGATCTCAATGTAACATTCTGAACCATTCGTTTATATGCTGGTGGTTGAAATGAACAGGTTAATGTATTTATGTGCTTTGAAATAATTGAGAAATACATATTGGCTGCTAAGGGCCAACAAGCTGTAGCGTCCATCAAGTATAAGTACAGCATTTGTACTTGTAAACAAATAATATAGTTAAACATTTACCTTGATGCATTTAACTACCAAAAATAGGGCAGTACTTTGTTGTTGGCGTCTAATGTCAACATGCGGAAGTAGACAGAGCTTGGAATGATAAACACGCTTCCTACTAGTAATTACCAGATTATTCCAGTGGTATGTGGTAAATTTCCACTTCCCACTTGGTTACCAACAGACTATGACACTGTGTCTTCGTTTGCAAGATGTGCACTTGCGAGTACAAAGGTAACGTGTCTCTAGCACAGTAGTGATTTGACAAGAGCAGAGAAAAATCTACACAAAATACCCCATAAGAGTAAAACAGAAGTTCTTTTTTCTTTATTTAGTTAAATTAACGATGGAAATATATTATGTACATAACTATTAATGTCCCGTGCAACAACACTCAGATTGGAGCTTGGATGTGTCCTGTGTCGTCTGGTGATCTTAATGCTTGCAGTTAATTGGAGTCCTACTGTAGACGATTCAGTTGATAAGACATCTATATAAGGACCAACACTTCACAATTCATGTCAGAGCAAAAGCCAAGCCACTAGGTCTAAGGAACTGTGTCAAATCCAATATTATGTTGAGGGACAGATCTGGGGAAATGTTTACAAAATTGCCATAGCCTAGACATTCCCCTGGAAAACAATGCGTTCTATCGTTGTGTAACGGAGGACGTTTGGGATCCACAAGACTCTTTCTCGTGCTGGCGACCTGTCCAAACTAAGTCAGCGGGCAGGAACACCTTGACTCATATATGTCATTACAATATTTGGACCAGAAAAACACTGTACAATATTTTTATTACAGTTGTGCCACCCTTATTTCATCGTTATTCCTGACACACAACATAAATATAAAAAAGTAATACCCTATATAACTGCTAATGTCTCGAGGCTGTGACATTTTTAAAGTTCCCTTGGCAGTGACAGCTGTTGTATTGCGTCGCTACACTGTCACGTCACGTATGCTTTTGTTTCCTTTTAGTGTCATAGTTTCAGGTGTGAATCTTCCTTGTCAAGTACTTTGTTCCTTAGTTTAGTTTAACTATTTAACTATGTCCACCCTTGATGATTCTCATGATGTCTATGTGCAATGCTCAAACTAATTACGGGAAAAACACTTAAATCACTCAATTATTACATTTATAATAAAGATCAGCATGTTTACTAGAGGTGTGAATTGTCACCTGCCTCACGATTCGATTCCGGTTCAGAGGGTAACGATTCGATTAGAAAATGATTCTCAATGGATGCCCTCCAATTATTTTATTACAAAAACCATCATACTTGAAAGGCTCTCTTTGCCTATCTGCCTTAATAGTAATGAACTGTTTTCAAACAAAAGAACATGTCAGACATGCTCCTCTTGTGCCATGTCTCGTATCTGTGTTAGACCTACGTCAGACAGGCGCACGTGCGTTACTTCCAAAGGACATACGTTTACAAAATATATATATTTACTAATAGTATTTATTTACCAAAAAATAACTGTACTACGTCACAATTCGGACGTAAATTATTCATATATTATATTTAATAATTAAAAGAAACAATATATTCTTTTTTTAATGAATCATTCACATCAGGATCGCGATCCATCTAAAAATCAATTTCATTCCCCAGCTCTTATGTTTACTGTATATTTTGTTATTTGTTGAGAACATAATGAGGTGACAACGGTATATGGACATCAAATTCACTAAACGATTGAGGGCTGGATTCAAACTGGAAACCGAAAATCCTTTTCATCAATTGAAATCACACGCTGTTCTAACTTCATCACGGCACCTCATGATATGACTCCGTAGCCTCAGTAGCCCGCTGGGGGCTCTAGCCATGTTCCTCCTCACACAGAGGACGAGATACCCTCGTCCTCCTGCTGAGTGGATGCCCTGTCCAGCGCTCCTTGTGTAATGGCTCCTGGCTCCATGCTCTTGTGACTGTACTGGGCGACACAGCGAACCTTCTTGCGACAGCACGTATGGATGTGCCATCCCAGAGGAGCTGGAATACCTGTGCAGCTTGAATAGGCTGCTGGTACCGTCTCATGATACCAGTAGTGACACAACTAGTGAAACACAAAACTAGAGATGTCAGGAAAGCCCACCCTGGACTGTTCCTGTCCTGCCAATCTGATCATGCTTGTCACCTAGATCAGGCATTTTAGACTCTGGACACGGCTCATGTAAATGTATTAATTATTAACTGTATTCTTAAACATCACCCTGCACAGCCACAAGAGGTATGGCCACCCCTTTGAGCCTGGTTCCTCTCTAGGTTTCTTCCTACAATCCGGCCCCCATAGGGAGTCTTTCCTAGCCACCGTGCTTCAATCCTGTTGTTGCTGGCTCCCTGGGGTTTTTGGCTGGGTGTTTTTGTAAAAGCACTTTGTGACAACTCCTGATGTAAAATGGCCTTTATAAATACATTTGATTGATTGATTGATTGACTGTCCGCTGCTCCTGTTTTCATGTTCCTTTGCAGCAAACCGGTGTCATTGGTTTACAACGCTTGTGCTTCCTAATTGGACAGACTGATATCCCTAAAGTTTAATGTGACTTGTTATATTTTGTCTAATTTGGGGAGCTGGCATGTGTACAGAGAATTTGGAAAATCAAAATGGCAGATATGGCAGAACAATGGTTTCACGTTTATTTTGTTGGATTGACATCCTGTCTCTCATTTTCGCATCTTGTAGTTTAGTGCTTTTAGTAAGACAGTATATAAGAAGTTTAGTAAGACAATTATAGGAAATGTCTTATTCACGTTATTTCAGCCAAAGGGGGCAATAAGAGCTATTAGGGCATAAGGGTGCCTACCTTTTTCCTCAGTAGGAAATGGCATCTTTGTAAATCTTTTTTTATATAAATGATATCACAGTTAAAATGTCATTGTTTTTGGTTCAATTAAATCCCTGTCCTCTATAAATATTGTTTGAAAGAAGATCAAATATTGATATGTCCATATCTCTTAAAAAATAACAAAATATGTAATGGGGTGTCCTAATGTTCTCTAGGAAATAGCTTGTTAAAAAGAGACAAGGAACCTGGCCATTTTTTTGGACCCATATGGCTGTATGTAAAACACGTTATGCCAAGAGGAAATGAGATCAGAGGACATCAGGAAGAGGATAGTGATGAGAGCATATTAGTCTAGTGCATTTAACATGGCATATTAGTCTAGTGCATTTAACATGACATATTAGTCTAGTGCATTTAACATGACATATTAGTCTAGTGCATTTAACATGACATATTAGTCTAGTGCATTTAACATGACATATTAGTCTAGTGCATTTAACATGACATATTAGTCTAGTGCATTTAACATGGCATATTAGTCTAGTGCATTTAACATGACATATTAGTCTAGTGCATTTAACATGGCATATTAGTCTAGTGCATTTAACATGACATATGAGTCTAGTGCATTTAACATGACATATTAGTCTAGTGCATTTAACATGACATATTAGTCTAGTGCATTTAACATGACATATTAGTCTAGTGCATTTAACATGACATATTAGTCTAGTGCATTTAACATGACATATTAGTCTAGTGCATTTAACATGACATATTAGTCTAGTGCATTTAACATGACATATTAGTCTAGTGC